>SJYC01038491.1:0-21108 GCA_006408675.1 Madoqua kirkii
GCTATGGTTTTTCCAGTAGTCATGTATGGATGTGAGAGTGGGACTGTGAAGAAAACTGAGCACCAAAGAATTGATGCTTTTGAACTGTGGTGTTGGAGAAGACTCTTGAGAGTCACTTGGACTGCTGCAAGGAAATCCAACCAATCTATTCTAAAGATCAGTCCTGGGATTATTTTGGAAGGAATGATGCTAAAGCTAAAACTCTAGTATTTTGGACATCTCATGTGACGAGTTGACTCATTGGAAAAGTCTCTGATGTTGGGAGGGATTGGGGGCAGGAGAAGAAGGGGATGACCGAGAATGAGATGGCTGGATGGCATCACTGACTCAATGGATGTGAGCTTGAGTGAACTCCGGGAGTTGGTGATGCACAAGGAGGCCTGATGTGCTGCAATTCATGGGGTCGCAAAGAGTTGGACACGACTGAGTGACTGAACTGAACTGAATTGAAATGTCTCTGCTGTTTAATATGCTTTATAGGCTGGTCATAGCTTTTCTTCTAAGGAGCAAGTGTCTTTTAAATTCATGGCTTCAGTCACCACCTGCAGTGATTTTGGACCCACCAAAAATAATCTGTCACTATTTTCATTATTTCCCCATCTATTTGCTGTGAAGTGACGAGACCATGCTGTGAAGTGACCAAACCATGCCATGATCTTGGTTTTCTAACGGTTGAGTTTTAAGCCAACTTTTTCACTCTCCTCTTTAACTTCCATCAAAAGGCTCTTTAGTTTTCACTTTCTGCCATAAGGGTGGTGACATCTGCATATTTGAGGTTATTGATATTTATCCTTGCAGTCTTGATTCCAGCTTGTGCTTCTTCCAGCCCAGCATTTCTCATGATATTAAGTTAAAGAAGCAGAGTGAGAATATACAGCCTTGATGCACTCCTTTCCCAATTTGGAGCCAGTCTCTTGTTCCATGTCCATCTCTAACTGTTGCTTCTTGGCCTGCACACAGATTTCAAAGGAGACAGGTCAGGTTGTCTGGTATTCCCACATCCTTAAGAATTTTCCAGATTTTTGTGATCCACACAATCAAAGGCTTTGGTGTAGTCAATAAAGCAGAAGCAGTTGTAAAATTAACTAACAATTGTAATGGGGAATTACTGTACCATACTCTAGGGAATGTTTCTGACCCAGGGATTGAACTTATGTCTCTTACATCTAACCTGCATTGTTGGGGTGATCCTTTACCACTAGCACCACCTGGAAAGCCCACAATCCTGAAATAAACCCATTCAAATCCAATGCCAAGTCACCCTCTCTAACCATTCTTTCAAGCGTGTTTCATTCTGTATGTTGTGATAGACTTTAATAGCCACAGCAATATTGTTATTCTCCCCATACTCTGTGAAGACCTTGGCTCTCCCTATCAAGAAGTTGAGTATTTCCCCTTCTTTTAAGCAGACCCCTGGCACCAGGACATGGGAGCAACCTAAATGTCCATCAACAGATAAATGGTTAAAGGTGTGGTACATATCTACAATGCAATGTTACTTGGTCATAAAAAAAAAAAAAGAATGCCATTTATAGCAACATGGATGGACCTAGAGATGATTATACTAAGTGATATAAGTCATATAGAGAAAGACAAATATCTTTGATGTCACTTATTGTGGCATCTAAAAAAAGAGTCACACAGTTAAATTTATTTACAAAACAGAAATAGACTCACACACTTAGAGAATGAACTTATAGTTACTAGGGGGAGGGGTGGAGGAGGGGAAGGATAGATTAGGAATTTGAGGTTGAACAGAAAAGCTTAAGATTCTCCAAATTCCTCCTTAATTGGGCTATAGGCACCTCATTTGCCTCGTCTGATCTCTGATTCTTAATCTTTTTCTAAATATATTTTCCTGACAAAATCCTAGCCTGTATCTGTAATCCAGTGATAAAATGAGCAAGCTTACAAGTTTGATTTTCTGGATTTGAATTCCAAATTTGCACTAACAACCTATTTCACCACCAGGGATGATTTTTACTCCAAGTACTTTTGTCATCTATTGAGTGAAAGAGGAGAGTGAAAATGTTGGCTTAAAGCTAAACATTCAGAAAACTAAGATCATGGCATCTGGTCCCATCACTTCAAGGGTAACAGACAGGAAAACTGAAAACAGTGTCAGACTTTATTTTTTATGGCTCCAAAATCACTGCAGATGGTGACTGCAGCCATGAAATTAAAAGATGCTTACTCCTTGGAAGAAAAGTTATGACCAGCTTAGATAGCATATTAAAAAGCATAGACATTACTTTGCCAACAAAGGTCCATCTAGCCAAGGCTATGGTTTTTCCAGTAGTCATGTATGGATGTGAGAGTTGGACTGCGAAGAAAGCTGAGCACCAAAGAATTGATGCTTTTGATCTGCAGTGTTGGAGAAGGCTCTTGAGAGTCCCTTGTACTTCAAGGAGATCCAACCTGTCCATTCTAGAGATCAGTCCTGGGTGTTCTTTGGAAGGAATGATGCTAAAGCTGAAACTCCAGTACTTTGGCCACCTCATGTGACGAGCTGACTCATTGGGAAAGACTGATGTTGGGAGGGATTGGGGGCAGGAGAAGGGGACGACAGAGGATGAGATGGCTGGATGGCATCACAGACTAGATGGACGTGAGTCTGAGTGAACTCCGGGAGTTGGTGATAGACAGAGAGGCCTAGCGTGCTGTGATTCATGGAGTCGCAAAGAGTTGGACACCACTGAGCAACTGAACTGAACTGAACTGAAATGGTCATGGTATCATGTATCTCTTAAGGCTAATGGAGAGATTAAATTAATTAATGAAAATAAAGATCTTAAAATCATGCCTATAAAACAAACTAAATCGACTATTATTTTTCCCCATTATAATTGTTTTCCTATCCTTACATGTCTCTGCATAATAATTTCTATGTATGTGACACTGGATTTATGGTCAGAATATAAAATAACACTTTCTTTGAGTCTCTTCACTGCTACTGCTGATACTAACATTATTTGATTCACTAGGCCCATATTTAAAATAATCTTTGAACTACTGCCTTCCTTAGGCCAATGAAACCCATTGGTAATGAAACCCATTGTACCCTTGTCTCTTTCTTCATCTAGTCTTTTGGACTCTAGATAGCTGATGAAATTCTGATAGGATGAGAATTAGCATTTAAGGGTGTCTTACTGATATCTTAGTGGGATCACCACCCCACCCAAAGGAAGAAAATAACTAGATACTGGATACTGTAAGCAGCATTCCTCTGGCCACTCATTGCCACTTCTGGCTGCCATGCATCATTCACACCCAAATTCTTCTAAGGTCTGTTATTGTGCTAAACTCATCTTTTCCCCTCCAGTTCTCTCTCATCAGAAAAAGGGCTGAATTCCCTACTTGTTAGTTTAATAATCTCAGCTCTACTGTCAACCTCTACCTATCTCAGCTTTACTATCAAGGTTATCCAAAAAGTAAACTAGATCAAATTATTTGGTTTCATTTTACATTAACATATAAAATATATTTCCCAAGTAGTCTCCTGAATGTGCTATAAAACAAAATTGCTAGTTTAAACATGTGCCTTTGTGTACTGTAGTTCATTATAGCTTCTTCATGATACACATGACACTTTTTCAGCTTTGATCTTTCTAATTGGCAACAGTGAGTGTATTTGTTCATGCTGTTTAGTCGCTAATTCCCAGGCAAGAATCCTGAAATGGGTTTCCATTTCTTTCTCCAAGGGATCTTCTTGACTCAGAGATCAAACCTGCGTCTCCTGCATTGCAGGCAAATCCTTTATTGCTGAGCCACTGGGAATGCCCTTAGGGTATAATTGCTCAATATTACATAACATTGAAGATAATTTTCCAATCAAATGAGTGAATTGCAGGAGGACATTTTAAAAAATACTGGAAGGAGAAAAATCTGTCTTGGAAGACTAGCAATTTAATTTATTAAAGAAAAGAAAGCAATGATTTTGCAGGTTGATCTCTCAAAAGAGACTGCATTTTGCAAGAGAACTTTTCCTTCCTGTAAATATTGGTTAGTTTATAAATAATTAAGAATCTGTGACCAATTATTGATAAATGGTAGATAAAACTTCCCTCAGGAATTGAAAAAGGGACAGATGATTGAGTATCTTGAAAGTCTGTGACTGATGCTTTCCTTCAAGACACTGTCACTTGCAGCTTGTTGTTGTTGTTCAGTCTCAGTTGTGTCCGACTATTTGCTAGAATGCCTCTAATTTGAAAAGGAATGAAAAGCTGGCATGGGAATTCTACTGAGATATCTAATTTCAAGTCATAGAAGTAACATTGATCCTCACTCTCACCATCTGTCATATTTAATATCAACTGTTAAGCATATTAACAGAAAACTATAAAAGTGAATGTATATGCTCCAAAAATATAATGTGTTTATGATGACAAAACACAAATTGCTAAAGAGCATACTGCCTCATCCCTGATATCTTATGATTAACATTAATGATTAACAAAAAGGTCCAAAATGACTGAATTCTATTAGATGATTGAAAATCATAAATTCACCCTGACATATTTGAAGCACTGTCTAATGGATTGAAGAACGACCAACAGGCTAGACGTAATGTCAGTTGACAAATAGAAGTTTATTCAGCTAAGAGGCTTTCCTATGAAGTGCTCTGAGGATGAGAGTTGGTTGCATCTAATCTGTTTTTGTTATTAATAATATTAAACAGAGGATAAACAACAGATAAATGAGCAGAAAAGAGAGGAGCAGAAAGAGTTGCATATCCATGCAATACAATGATGAGGCCCAAAGCAATTTGAAAATCTATAATGCATCCAAGAGATAACAAATAACTATTGACATTAGAAAATAGCAAAATATACATAAAAACAAGTGAAGTATTCAAATTCAGAAAAAAAAATATATCAAGTTAAAATAATTAATACTTGAAGGGGCAAGAGCAAATCATATATGTAGTTTTACTATGTTTAAGATGCTAGGGATCTCTTAGTATTATATGTACTTACCCTTTACTTAATTCATCATGGGCATCCCTGGTAGCCCAGCTGATAAAGAATCTGCCTGCAATGCGGAAGACCCGGGTTTGATCCCTGGGTTGGGAAGATACCCTGGAGTAAGGGAATGGCTACCTACTCCAATATTCTGACCTGGAGAATTCCATGGACTGTGTAGTCCATGTGGTCACAAAAAGTTGGACACAGCTGAGTGACTTTCACTTTTACTAACTCATCACAATTGTCATGCTGTCAATGTATTAATGCTTATTGTGAAGGCTTACATGCATACAAATACATAGATTGTTAGTGTATATTCTTCTGAAAAAAAAAATGATGTAAATCAGTGTAAAAACGACAGTGATGTAGCAAATATTCAACTGCTTTATGACTTTTTTTTTCAGGGTCCTATCAGTATGGAAAGTGTCAGTAGTAGTGCTGTGCCTCTTGTGTACGTTCGGGACATATAAATTGACAACAGAAATTCACTATATCTGCTCTTGCTCTGGAGAGATTCCCTCCCACTCTGTTTTGTATTTTTAACTAAATACAATGAAATTTATTGCACAGGTTGACATGTGCACTTTCATGAATGTAAAACCTTGCGAAGCTGTAGTCCCATTTTGGAGTTACCTCTAAGTGATTCTAATGATCTTTCCACTCTAAAAGATTTTACAACAGTTTCCTAATTTTACAAACTGTGAATCAGAAAAGACTGAATAAACAAAAACAAAAAGTTAGTCTTGGTGCAGAAAAATAGATTTTTCAGAAGAACATTTGTCCCTCACCTCTGTACACATTATAGCTGATTGTATCTTCTTTATCTGTGGAAGACAGACCTAAGCTGGGACTAGAAACAACAGTCAATATAAAAGAACCAATTTATTGACTCCAGCTATAGTGGACTTCAAAAAGGCATAAAACAAATAATAAAACACTTAACATAAAAATCAAGAGGCTGCCAAGTTGGTCATAGATCCACCAAATTGTGTTGGCTCAGGCTGTAGTCATTACATTAAAACATTATTGGAACAGATACAGCCAAGTGTCAAATCATAGACTCTTGGAATGGAAAGTTAGATGAGGTCATCTATATTAACCCTCTAACTATATGCATAAATTCCAAATAAGTGATCCTGTAGCCTCTTATTGCACACTGTAATGATGGCAAACTCACTGCCCCACCAGACATTTCATTCCATTTCAGGAAAACTGTACTGATTTGAACGTCCTTTCTTCCATTAAGTGCAAATCTATCTCCTCATAATTTTCACTTACAGATCTTACTTCTTCTTTCTGTGGCTACAAAATAGAAACAGCCTGACAATTCCCTCCTCATACTAAATATGTGAAGGCAGCAATCATGGTAGCCTAAGTCTTTGTCACAGGCTAAATATCACTTCTCCCAGCCCTGTCTCTTCCCTTGATAAGCTCTTGATGGTATATTTACCACTTTTTTGTCCTCTATATCTTCACCCTCAATTGATCTTGGTCATTAAGAGTTGTTGACAGAATGAAATATGCCACTGCTCTAAACGGCGATGCAGTTATGTGGCCTCATTTCTACTTGGTGTGGAGATGGAATTTATTCTACTGCCAAAGGCAACAGCAGTTCTACTATTAATAGAACATCTGTTGGTTCATAATGGTTGATTCTCTCCTGCACTGAATAACTTCTGGTCCCTTTTCCTCTCAAAACTTTTTTTCTCATTGATAGATCATTGGTGCTTCAAGAATCTTTGAATGAAAATGTAATTTTTCATCCCACTATCCCTTCATGCAGGTCATGTTAAAGTGTTAGTCACTCAGTCATGTCTGACTCTTTGTGACCCCTTGGATTATAGCCTGCCAGGCTCCTCTGTCCCTAGAAATTTTCAGGCAAGATTATTGGAGTAAGTAGCCATTCCCTTCTCCAGGGGATCTTCCTGATTCAGGGATTGAACTGAGGTCTCCTGCATTGCAGACAGATTTTTTTACCATTTGAACTACCAGGGAAGCTCATATAATGATTTCAAATCAGTTATGTGACAGCACAGCTATTTATTATGGAATTACTGACAAGTGAGTACGGAATCTGATGAAATGAATGGTAATTCTATACAGAGAAGGAAAGAGGATAGGAAAATATACATGTGAAAAAAAAATACTTTGCTAATCTATGCATTTTTCCTAAAGTCTTATTCCCAAGAAATATATTCAGTTCAATTCTGTTCAGTCGCTCAGTCATGTCTGACTCTTTGTGACTCCATGAATATTAGCACACCAGGCTTCCTGATCCATCATCAACTGAGTTCACTCAAATTCACGTCCATCCAGTCAGTGATGCCATCCAGCCATCTCATCTTCTGTCATCCTCTTCTCCTCCTGCCCCCAATCCCTCCCAGCATCAGAGTCTTTTCCAATGAGTCAACTCTTTGCATGAGATGGTCAAAGTACTGGAGTTTCAGCTTTAGCATCATTCCTTCCAAAGAACACCCAGGACTGATTTCCTTCAGAATAGATTGGTTGGATCTCCTTGCAGTCCAAAGGATTCTCAAGAGTCTTCTCCAACACCACAGTTCAAAAGCATCAATTCTTCGGTGCTCAACTTTCTTCACAGTCCAAACCTCACATCCATACATGACTATTGGAAAAACCACAGCCTTGACTAGACAAACCTTTGTTGGCATAGTAATATCTTTGCTTTTGAATATGCTATCTAGGTTGGTCATAAATTTCTTTCCAAGGAGTAAGTGTCTTTTAATTTCATGGCTGCAATCACCATCTGCAGTGATTTTGGAGCCCCCCAAAATAAAGTCTGACACTGTTTCCCCATCTATTTCCCTTGAAGTGATGGGACCAGATGCCATGATCTTCGTTTTCTGAATGTTGAACTTTAAGCCAACTTTTTCCTTCTCCTCTCTCACTTTCGTCAAGAGGCTTTTTAGTTCCTCTTCATTTTCTGCCATAAAGATGGTGTCATCTGCATATCTGAGGTTATTGATATTTCTCCCGATAATCTTGATTCCAGCTTGTGTTGCTTCCAGTCCAGCATTTCTCATGATGTACTCTGCATAGAAGTTAAATAAGCAGGGTGACAATATACAGCCTTGACATACTCCTTTTCCTACTTGGAACCAGTCTGTTGTTCCATGTCCAGTTCTAGCTGTTACTTCCTGACCTGCATATAGGTTTCTCAAGAGGCAGATCAGGTGGTTTGATATTCCCATTTCTTTCAGAATTTTCATCAGTTTATTGTGATCCACACAGTCAAAGGCTTTGGCATAGTCAATAAAGCAGAAATAGATGTTTTTCTGGAACTCTCTTGCTTTTCCATGATCCAGTGGATGTTGGCAATTTGATCTTTGGTTCGTCTGCCTTTTCTAAAACGAGCTTGAAATCTGGAAGTTCACAGTTCATGTTTTGCATATGTAATGAGATATAATTGTCAGTTTTGAAGACAAATAGATTTGATCATGAATATATGCTCATCCACCTATAACAGAACTGCAAAATTTCTTTACTACTTAATTTTGTTCTTTATAAAATTAAGTTAATTATAGTACTGAGTTTAAAGGTTGCAAATGAGAATTAGGTAAAATAATTTACTAAATTGATTAGCAAAATTTATGAGTATGAAGCTCTGCATCTATGTAGAGTAACTTTTTTTTTCCTCCCTGGTACCTAAGATATGATTCATGAAAAGTTGTAAGTCTAAAGATATCTCTTTAATAATTCCAATTCTTCTTAATTCAAACCCTAGCCTAAAAGTAAATAGATACTTAAACAATTGTGATTTGAGAGGAAATGAAAGTAACTTGTTGCCTGCAAACATTCCCTCTATCTCATGCTACTGTGTTTTGATCCCTTCTGCTGAGTAATTTTTCAAATCTCTTTTTTCTGTGAGAGCTGAATGATCAGGAAATGTAGGGGAAAGAGAAAGAAAGTAGATAAAGCTAAGATGAAGGTATGAATCAGTGGCCACTTGAGGTCAGCTCAGGAAGGATGCTTCTGCATGACTGGGAAATGGAAAAACTACAGTGCAAGTGATATAGATGACAGTGGGGAAGAGGAACAATTTGGTCCTCATTGGGAAGTCCCCCTATAAACTTGGGATATTTATATTACATTTTAGAATGGATTAGACTTGGGCCTAATTGACATAGGAGGAACATGTCAGAGCCAGCATAAGACAGCTGACACAAAGGGCAGGAAACACTCATTTTTGGCATTTTTTAAAAATTTCCCAGAAGAATAATAAGAGCTGGGGCATGAAACTCGTGGCAGGGCACAAGGCAATCAACCTAGAACCCATGGAATGACTCAGGAGGCAGAAGTTAATGTGAGATGAAGATTCTGATTATCTCATGGAAAGAGCAAGGATGCTAGACTTGCATCACCAATAGGCAGTGGTACCTGAGTACAGAAAGTAGAATTCTCCAAAGGTCCAGAGAGAGAGATTGTACAGACAGATTGTACAAAACAAATATACCTTTAAATTATATCTTGTGTTGTCCTTGACCAAATCAATGTATTCAAATTATTTATTATTTAGCTTTATCTTCATTACATAGAAATACTGGGAATACCATAATATGTACATCTGACCTAAATGCCACACTATAATAATCACAGGTATATTAACTATTCATTATAAAGTTGGTTATGTCTGATCACATAAAGCAGGAGGGTGATAATTAAAGTACCAGTGACTGAAGGAGCCACAGTGATGCATGGCTTTTTGTTTTATTTTAATTTCAACTATAGATAATGGTCTCTGTTTACTTGCCTTGCTTTAGAGAAACTCTGGCTTTTAGTTTGTTTCATTGTTGATTATTTGTAACCTGCAAATAAATGATTACTATATTTTTCGCTGATGAATTCAGCCACTAATTTCCCACAAATTAAGAAAAATAATCCTTTCCTTGAATAAGTACAATTTTTAAAATATATTTGTAAAAGAGTAAATAAAATCTATCACTTTCATCATGGTTTAAATAAATCCAATTTAGTTTTTAAGGGCTTTTATTGGTGGCTCTGATGGTAAGGCATCTGTCTACATTGAGGGAGACCTGGATTCGATCCCTGGGTTGGGAAGATCCCCTGGAGAAGGAAATGGCAATCCACTCCAGTACTATTGCCTGGAAAATCCCATGGACAGAGGAGGTAGGCTACAGTCCATGGGGTGGCGAAGAGTCAGACACGACTGAACGATTTCACTTACTCACTCACTCACTGCTCTAAATAAGGCATAATTTTAGTTCTTAAAAAACTATCTTAAAAAAGGTCAGCTGTGTTATGAGTCTTCTGTCATGAGCCTTATTTTAGGTGTGCATGCAAGGCAGCACAAAATGAATGACCTCACTATTTCCTGAAGACTCACACACATAAACTCACACCAACACATCATCCATGTAACAGACAGCAGGAGTTCCATCACACTGCTGATTTAGCCTAACCCAGATTCAGTGCAAAGCCCCTGAACTGTGATGTTAGATGATGCATTTAATATCTCTGAACCTCATTTCCCTGTCTGCCAAACTTTTACGTATTTATTATACCAGTTTGAATAATGCTAACATTATGTCTAGCAAATAGAAGGTGTGTGTCATATGGTGTCCAATATTGTCATCATCCATAAGTAGGAAACATTTAGCATAGTGCCATATGCTTATATGCTATTTAAGAAGTAGCATCTAATACTATGTGTATTAGTCTTTTATCTTAGTATTAGGTGTGAAACACCAGATCAAATACCATATATAAATAATAAATAAAAATGACACAGAAAATAACAAGCGATGGTTGCACAGTAAACTAAAAGCTATTCCTGTACAAGTAGAGCAGGTGAGATGCATCTAGGTCAAGACCACATGTCTAGGAGCCTCGTAATAAATGATACTGAGAAGAAGGATGATTCATATTGCATATAAATCTCCTAGTACCAAACTAAACCCACAATATTTGCTTAATAAATGGTCACTATTATGATCTCCAAAACCAATATCAAGACTAATATATTTACCCATTGGCTCAATAGCCCCCCATGTCAATATGAATATTTATGCTGCTCATGAGGGTTAACTTAAGGAAACCAGCTTTCATTTTCAATAAGCCTCTTGTTTTTCAAAGTATTTAGGCCTTTATTGATACAAGAATTATCTAAAACAAACAACACGAGCCTGTGCAAAGAAAAGAGTGAAGTGAAAGGGAAGAAATATCTGTGTCAGAACAATGGTAAACATGGACAGATTGGATGTTTGTTCCTGATGCAGTCCCCTGACATAGACAATCCATACATCATTCTGTCACCCACAGTGTTTGGGTGACAGTGTTGGGTGACCAACAATCACTGAACAAACTCACTGCCAAGTGCAGACTGTGAGGCAGAGATATGAAGGGAAGTTTTCTGTTAAGGAATGTTCTCTGTTCACAATTCCAAGAACTAGGACTGCAGTCTTTTCCATCTAAGAAGGTTGAACTGTTTTAGCCAAGTTCAGTGTCATATTTTTAAGAAAAATTACTGTAATAAAGCTAACAGATAATCAAGAAGACTAGTTTAAAAGTATTTTGTTATTTGTTTGTTTTTGTCATTGGTTATTGCTCATGCCCATCTAAGCCTGCTATTAGATTGAGATTCTGACAGTTGAAAAAATTCAACCAAGATTCACTCTGAAAACACACGTATATGCTCCAAACAGAAAAACAAATAGAAATCTTCAAGTGCTATTTGGCAAAAGCTTAATAATAAATTGTATTTCATGTACCATAGATTTAGAAGTTCCCTAGCTGTGTGCCTACCAGAAGTCAAGCATAATAAGGTCACAAATAACTAAAGCACTGCCTTTCTCTTCTTAATGTTTTTATTGATTTAATTTTGTCAGTTATATGCAGGAGAGCTCTAATATGTATGTTTGATTCTTACACTTGTGAGAAATGGGTGGGCCATGATTATGATTAAATAGATAAGTCATGGTCATCATGAATTAATTTCAGAGGCATGAACCGCCTAATTTTTCTACCATTTATTTAATATATCCAAGACTATTTTTAAGAGGCAACTACAAACTCCAGTACCCTTGGAGAATGAGCACTGTGACTTAAGTTTACTTCATATAAATGACTACCAAGCATCTTTCCTGAAAAATGGAGTTTAGTGGAAAAAAAAAAAGAAGAAGAGAGACAAGGTGATGGAAGATGAAAAAAGATGACTGAGATAAAATTGATGATGAGGACTAAAGGAAAACCTCACTGTTATTTGGCAGCAAAAAATGGAGACTCTAATTTCTGTTCATCTCATATGAAAAGGGAATAAGTCTGATGACATAAAAAACTTGCTATAGAAATCTTAATTGGACTCCAGGAAAATTGAGAAGCTAAAAATCTTTAGGTTTCCTGGCTTCTATCTTTTTTATATTCTTATCTCTTCAACTCAAAATTCACCCATGGAAGTCTTAAGTGAACATCCACTAATCCTCATTAAAGCCCTAGCTGACAGAACTTTCTGAAGCTCCTCTGGTCAAAGGTATTGGTGATGCCAACTTTAAATAAGATACTTACTTTAACCAGGTATTATTGATATTTATTTTATAGTTTATACCAATATTATAATCCTTAACATTGCTTTCTATTTCTAGGGCATCAGTAATGAATAAGAAACAATCTTTGCCTTCAAGAAGTTTGTAATCTACCATGGAGTGTGCATACTAAGTCACATCAGTCATGTCTGACTCTGTGCGACCCTATAGACTGTAGCCCACCAGGCTCCTCTGTCCACGGGATTCTCCAGGCAAGAATACTGGAAAAGGTTGTCATGCCCTCCTCAAGATGATCTTCCTGACCCAGGGATCTAACCCACAACTCTTATGTCCCCTGTATTGGCAGTCAGGTTCTTTACCACTAGCACCAATTGAGAAGCCATCTACCATGGCAGAAACAGGTTAAAATAAAGAAGATATTAAATGAGTTTATTGTTAAGAAATAAGCATGTGCTTAAAATAGAAATGTTTTTATTTCTCTTTGGTATATGCCTAAGAGTGGAATTGCTGGGTCATATATAGTTAACATATTTTACTTAATCTTTGGAGGAACTGCCAAAATGACTATGCTATTTGCATTTCCACTAGTGGAATGTGCATGAGTGCCAGTTTCTTCACTCATGTTTTTTATTGTAGTCATATTAATGGATATAAAGTGGTACCTCACAGTTATGGTTTCCTTAATGGGGAATGATGTTGAGTATATTTTTAATTACTTATTGGCCACTTCTTTATCTTCTCAGTAAAATATAGTCTCAAATCATTTATACAGTTTAATAGGGTTATTTATCTTTTTGTTTTATGGCAGAAAGTGAGGAGAAACTAAAGAGGCTCTTGATGAAAGTGAAAGGGGAGAGCAAAAAATTTGGCTTAAAACTCAGCATTCAAAAAATGAAGTTCATGGCATCCCATCACTTCATGGCAAGTAGCTGGAAACAGTGGAAACAGTTACAGACTTTATTTTCTTGGGCTCCAAAATGACTGCAGATGGTGACTGTAGCCATGAAATAAAAGACGCTTGCTCCTTGGAAGAAAAGCTGTGATAAACCTAGACAACATTTTAAAAAACAGACGTTATTTTGGCCACAAAGATCTTTATGGTCAAAGCTATGATTTTTTCAGTAATCATGTACAGGTGTGAGAGTTGGACCCTAAAAGTGGCTGAGCGCCAACGATTTGATGCCTTCAAACTGTGGTGTTGAAGAAGAGTGTTGAGAATCCTTGGACTGCAAGGAAATCCAACCAGTCCATCCTAAAGCAAATCAGTGCTGAGTATTTATTGGAAGGACTGATGCTGAAGCTGATGCTCCAGTACTTTGGACACCTGATGCGAAGAACTGGCTCATTGGACTGATGCTGGGAAAGATTGAAGGCGGGAGGAGAAGGGGACGACAAGGATGAGATGGCTGGATGGCGTCACTGAGTTAATGGACATGAGTGTGAGCAAACCCCAGGAAATAGTGAAGGACAGGGAGGCCTGGTGACGGCAGTCCATGGAGTCACAAACAGTCAGGTGGGCATGACAGAGTTAGTGAACAACAGCATTAAGTATGGGGATCAAATCGTCATCCCAGTGTATCCCACAAGGTTACTCGTTTAGTTGGGGAGCTTTGAATAGTGTTTCTAACGTCATAGCTAAATAAGCGCAGGCTGTCCACCTCTGTGTGTGTGCGCAGCCATGTCTGACTCTTTGTGACCCCATGGACTGTAGTCTGCCAGGCTCCTCCATGCATCCACGGAACTTTCCAAGCAAGAATACTGCAGCGGGTTGCCTTTTCCTACCCCATTCTACTTTACGGGCATCGGTTTACCTCTGGAGGATGTCTAGGCCTGTTCCACATGACAGGCATTGTGGACAGCTTTCTTGTGACTGTGAGCCATGATGTTTATGTGGCAAGCACTCCTCCTTGCTGGACCACGGAGCTGTTTCCCACACCTTCATCCTTCTGTTCACACTCTGTTAGGAAGCCACTGATTTTCTCCATGTATCTGTTAAGAGGGGGCACCCAAAACTGAACACAGAACCCGAGTTGGAGGTCGGAGATGGATTTAATAGATTCTTATTTTGGAGACAGCAAAATGCAGTCGCAAGGCTGCCGTAGCTGTTTTGGGCAGCTATGTCCACTGACCTCATTGAGATTTTCATCCATAAAACTCATAGATATTTTTCATATCACTTCGCATGCATACACCTCTACCTTCCAGTGCTTAATGGGAAACGATGGCTAGCTTTTGTCAGGGGCTTACAATGTATAAGGCACTATGCTATGCGGACTGCATTTGCTAAATGCTTAGTTCTCTTAGCAAATTCATAGGCAAAATGTGTTCTTTTCTCCATTTTGTAGATGAGGAAAATGGGAGTTACAGACATGCAATAGGTTTTTGTGTATTGACCGTGTGTAGTGTGTCCTGGTTAAGACACTTATTAATTCTAGGGTTTCCTTTTCTTTTCTTCTCTTTTCACTCATGCCCTTTCCTCCTTTCTTATGGGTCTGTTAGAATTTTCACACACGTGATTGTGTTGTCAGTGACTGGGATGGTTTGTCTCTCCTTTTCCAATCCCTTTGTCTTTTCTTTCTTTTTCTTGCCTTACTGCAGTGGCTAGGAGTTTCAGGCCAATGCTGAATAGGAGTGGTGAGAATTAACATCCTTGTCTTATTTCTACTTGTCAGAGGGAAAAGTTCAGTCTTTCATTATTAAGTATGATCCGTTCAGTTCAGTTCAGTTGCTCAGTCGTGTCCGACTCTTTGCTAGCTGTAAAATTTTTGCAAATGTCCTTTATGATTCCGAGGAACTTCCTTTTTATTCCTAGTTTGCTGAGAGATTTTTAGAAATCATGAATAGGTGTTATGGTTTTTTCTTTATCTATTAATATAATCGCATGGTTTTTGTACTGATTTTTGAATATTAAACTAGTCTTACTTTCTCAGAATAAACTTCCCTGTTTGAGTTGTATTATTCTTTTGACATATTAACAGATGCAATTTGCTGGTATTTTGCTGAGAATTTTTATGTCTTTCTGAGGGATACCGGTCTGTAGTTTCATTGTCTTTTAATGTCTTCGGCTTGGTGTAAAGGTAATGATGGGCTTGTACAATTTCCTGTAATATGTTTCCTCCTTTGTGCCCTCTGGAACAGAAAGAGTAGCATCAACATCATTTCTTCTTTAAATGTTTGGTAGAATTTACAGTGAAACCATCTGGGCCTGGAAAGTTCTTTTCTAGAATGTTTACAAATGTCTACAAATTTATTTTCTTTAAAATTTGCAGAATTTTTAGGTTATCTATTTTATTTTGGGTGGGCTTCAGTAGTTTCTGGTTTCTAAGGAATAGGTTTACTTCATCCAAGTTCTTAAATTTACGTACATAGTAGTTCATTATGATCCTTTTAATATTTTGAGGGTCTATGGCCTATGGTGGAGAAGGTGACGGCACTCCACTCCAGCACTCTTGCCTGGAAAACCCCATGGACAGGGGAGCCTGGTGGGCTGCCGTCTATGGGGTCACACAGAGTCGGACACTACTGAAGTGGCTCAGCAGCGTGCCTATGGTGATACCCTCTATTTCATTTCTGTTACTGATGATCTGGGGGCTCCCCAGTGAGGCAGTGGTAAAGAATCTTCCTGTCAGTGCAGAAGATGCCAGAGATGGGGGTTCCAGCTCTGAGTTGGGAAGACCCCTGGAGTTGTTGTTCAGTCACCCAACTGTGTCCAACTCTTTGCGACCCCACAGGCTGCAGCAAGTCAGGCCTCCCTGTCTCTCACTGTCTCCCGAAGTTTGCCCAAGTTTATGCCCATCGCATCGGTGATGCTGTCCAGGCATCTCATAGACGGCACTCCACTCCAGCACTCTTGCCTGGAAAACCCCATGGACAGGGGAGCCTGGTGGGCTGCCGTCTATGGGGTCACACAGAGTCGGACACTACTGAAGTGGCTCAGCAGCGTGCCTATGGTGACACCCTCTATTTCATTTCTGTTACTGATGATCTGGGGGCTCCCCAGTGAGGCAGTGGTAAAGAATCTTCCTGTCAGTGCAGAAGATGCCAGAGATGGGGGTTCCAGCTCTGAGTTGGGAAGACCCCTGGAGTTGTTGTTCAGTCACCCAACTGTGTCCAACTCTTTGCGACCCCACAGGCTGCAGCAAGTCAGGCCTCCCTGTCTCTCACTGTCTCCCGAAGTTTGCCCAAGTTTATGCCCATCGCATCGGTGATGCTGTCCAGGCATCTCATTCTCTGATGCCCTCTTGTCCTTCTGCCCTTGATCTTTCCTAGCCTCAGGGACTTTTCCAATGAGTCGGCTGTTTGTATCAGGCGACCAGTACTGGAGTTTCAGCTTCAGCATCAGTCCTTGCAATGAGTATTCAAGACTGATTTCCCTTAAGACTGACTGGTTTGGTTTCCTTGCTGTTCAAGGGACTCTCAGGAGTCTCCTCCAGCACCACAGTTCAAAGGCATCAATTCTTCGGCACTCCACCTTCTTTACGGTCCAGCTCTCACAGTGGTATGTGATGGCTGGGAAGACCATAGCCTTGACTATATGGACCTTTGACAGCAGAGTAATGTCTCTGCTTTTCAACACACTGTCTGGGTTTGTCACAGTTTTCCCACCAAGAAGCAAACGTCTGGCTTCATGGCTGCAGTCACCACCCACAGCGATTTCAGAGCCCAAGAAGAGGAGGCAACCTGCCACTATCTCCACTTCTCCCCTTCTGCTTGCTGTGAAGTGATGGGCCAGATGCCGTGATCTTAGTTTTTTTTAATATGTTGTTTTAAGCTGGCTCTTTCACTCTCCTCCTCAACCCTCATCAAGAGGCTCTTTAGTTCCTCTTTGCTTTCCCCTGGAGTAGGAAATGGCAACCCTCTTCAGCATTCTTGCCTGGAGAATCCCATGGACAGAGACGCGTGGGCTGTAGTCTGTGGGGTTGCAAGGAGTCAGACACAGCTGAGGACCTGAGTGAGCACACACGTATGTGCCTTGGACAGGGAGGGATGATCATCTGTCTCATCTCTCCGCCTTCTTCAGGATTGTTAGACGTTTATCCATTATAGTGACCTTTCAAAATAGCGTTTTGTTTCATCACTTGTATCTGTTGTTTTTCTATTTTCCATTTTACTGACCTCTGCTCTTCATAAGTGCTGTGTGCTGCTTAAATGGGACTTACTGTGTTCTTCCTTTCCTAGTTTCTTGAGGTTCAAGCTTAGGGAATTAAAAAAATATGTAAGCATTTAATGTTATGAATTTCTCTCTAAGGGATTTGTTCAGTTCAAAATAATTTCTAATTTCCCAAGGAATTTTCTTCTCTTTTATCCATGGATTTAACTGTTTTCTTTAATTTCTATGTGTTTGGAAATTTTTGTGTTATTCTTTTTTATTGATTTTAATTTTAATTGTGTTATGGTCAGGGAATATGTGTGTATGACTCAATTTTTTAAAAAACTGGCTAGGGTGTGATTGTGACCACAGATATCATCTCTAGCTATAAGGGAAAGTCAGTCTCCTTCCCGAGTGAAAAGGTGGATACTTGTTGGGCAGCCCTTAAAAAAGATTTGACATATGGATGGTGTGTTTTGTTTTATAGTGGTGAAAGGAAAAGTAGACTGAACCATTCTGAGAAATCAGGGATAAAATGTACATTAGCAGCTTAAGAAATTCAGTGGGTCCAGGTGTAGAGATGCAAATGATTAGATAATTAAATACACATTTTAGTATATATGACACAGTGTGCTTGGTGGAACTGGTTAGATGGGGCCACCAGGAGAGAAGGAAGTGCAGAAGGTTCCTGTGCTCTTCCGGGAGGAGGGGACCATAGCTTTCTTAGCTGCCGGCTGAATCCTCTCTGGAGGCCCCAGCCTCATCTCTGCCAGTCTTTGTGGTCCGCTGAACCTCCCCGGGGATGTGGTTAGCCAGCAACTGCCGGGCTGTATGCCTGCATCTGTGGCTCCTTGCAAATTAACCCCTGGCCACTGGATGCCACTCTTCCGTCAGAGTTTTGGTTTGCCCACCACTTGCTATAATATTAAACTCCTACCAGTGAATAATCATTTCTGGTTTTGCCCAAGGGTTACAGTGTGAAGTTTGATGAAACTGTTTAGCTGATCATAACGTCCGTATCTCCAGCGAGCTGATGCCTGGCTTAGCAAACCACAGAAACCTTTCAGTTCCAGTGTGCTTGTCTCCTGGTTCAATCTGAGTCATCAAAACCTCTTCCACTAGGCTGCCTCCCATTGTGAGCCAACTGTGGGGCCGGAACCTCGGCATTCTCATGCTCGCCCCTCTTCTTGACTGCAGTCAGGTCATTTGAGCACAATTAGATTCTTTTTAGCAGTCTCCTGTCTTGCTGCCCCTCCTGCCTCACCCTCTGGGCCGAGTGAGGTTTCCCCTTCACCAAAGTTGCCCAGCATCTTAGATCAGCTTGTTTCCACGCTCTGTATTTAGTTACCTTGGGAGGCTGACAGTGATGTGTGCAGGCTGTGAACTTAGACTGTGGTGGATTACCTAAGTGGCCCCTGTTTCATCGAGCTCTGCAGTTTCTAGAAGATAGAATATACTCCTCTGCCCTTACCTAAGTTTGTCCACGTAGCTTTTTTTGACCAGTGGAATGTTGGCATGGCCCATGTCGCCATCTGCATGTGTGGTCATGAGAACAACACGCTTGAGGCAGCCCAACGCTCCCAGAAGGATGACAGGCATTTGGAGTCGCCCTGGATCAAGCCCAGTCTGGATCAGATGGCCCTCAGCCGACCTGCGTATCACTGAAAATAAGAACACAGCTTTACTCTACAAGCTTCCCTGATAGCTCAGTTGGTAAAGAATCTGCCTGAAATGCAGGAGACCCTGGTTCGATTCCTGAGTTGGGAAGAAGAAATAGGCTACCCACTCCAGTTTTCTAGGACTTCCCTTGTGGCTCAGCTGGTAAAGAAGCCGCATGCAATGTGGGAGACCTGGGTTCAAACCCTGGGTTGGGAAGATCCCCTGGAGAAGGGGAAGGCTAAGCCCATTCCAGTATTCTGGCCTGGAGAACGCCATGGACTGTATGGGGTCCCAAAGAGTCAGACATGACTGAGCGACTTTCACTTTACTGATATTTCGAGTGGTTTATTGGAAGCATTTCTGTGGCATTACATAGACTAAGATTCCAATCTAATCTCTGAAACTTACCAGCTATGATTTTAAATATACCAGCCTTTTAAAGTTGGGTTGGTAGTAGCTTCTCTTTAGGGTCATGCCAGGCAAGCAATTATTTGTGCAAAACGTCAAGTGTGAGGCCCAAATCACCTTTACAGTTACTGGCCCAGAGTAAGTACCCAATAAATGTGTGTTGAGTGCATGGTTGAAGCTTTAAAAGTGATGGTGGTGAGAAATATGCCACTATAGGATACCAGGGCTTGTTTAGAATATTGCAACCATGGAATTGGTCTCTAGAATTTTTTTAGAGGCATTAATCTTTTCAAATTTGTGGGGAATCAAGAGATTCCCTGATGCCTAGAGCATAGTATGAAGAAGTAGTTCTGCCTTCTTTCTGAGGCATCTTTCACCTCTGTCAGCTTCTGATCCCAGGATCCTAGTTCCTTGAGAATTCATTCCTTCCCACATGACCTATGGCTATGTGATCCTGTGCCTTTGGAGTACCTATGTCAGGATTCCTCCTCTGTCAGAAAGTGCTGAATTATGAAGGGTGTTTGAACCAGAGAAAGTTGTCTGCAAAGGAGAGGGGATGTAACATTACCAAGGAACCCTAACTTCCAAGTTTGCTGGTGGTCCTGTTTGCAACTCAGATGCATGTTCTGAGATGTCTGCCAGGGGTTTTGTGCCTCATCCACTAGTTGTTGACTCTTGATGTCCTTTGTCACTGAGCCCCAGGAAAGGTGCTCAAGGGCCTGCCCATTTGTTCTGTGAGCTAACTGTGATGGGCACCTGTGATTCCAACCTTGCCATCATTTCAGGAGGGTCACAGATCTTTCCTAATTAATGTTTATAGCTCACTCTGGTCCCCGGAGATGGAAACAGAGGGAGAGATGTGCCAAGTGATTGCACTGTGATTTTTATCCCCCTGATTGATAATAGGCTATGAGGATAATCTAAATACTGTCCTTGGGTTTAGGGCTGGAGGCTCGGAAAGCGTGGCTGAGCCTGTCATGTGAGCAGGTTAACTGGGGAAACAGCACAAGATACAGCTGCAGGTTGGAAAACTTCTTCATAACAGTCAGGGCCTGCCTGGGACTGGGTCCAGATTGCCCCCTCCCAGCATAGACGGAGCCAGGATTCAAAGCTAGGCCATCTTTTTTTGGCCTGGTGTTTATTTCTACCGCAAGAAGAGATAAGAAAGCCTTCTTCAGCAATCAATGCAAAGAAATAGAGGAAAACAACAGAATGGGAAAGACTAGAGATCTCTTCAAGAAAATTAGAGATACCAAGGGAACATTTCATGCAAAGATGGGCTTGATAAAGGACAGAAATGGTATAGACCTAACAGAAGCAGAAGATATTAAGAAGAGGTGGCAACAATACACAGAAGAACTGTACAAAAAAAGATCTTCACAACCCAGATAATCATGATGATGTGATCACTCATCTAGAGCCAGACATCTTGGAATGTGAAGTCAAGTGGGACTTAGAAAGCATCACTACA
>SJYC01038496.1:0-30177 GCA_006408675.1 Madoqua kirkii
ATTGAGTAATGTGTAGAAAAACTATAGAAGGATGAAAATGATCCATCCCTGTTCCTCAAACTCAGTATAACTCTCCAATTCCAAATCTTCTACTATAGGATACTTTACTCATTTTTATTACATAAGTATTCATTCTAGTTACTTACAATTTAGAAAGCATGGTAAAGTAAAAAATCATAGTTAAGGTCACATGATTAAAAAAATTAGAACCTTACTTTTTCTACTCATCAGTATCTCATGAGCATTTAACATGTATCTAAAAATGCTTAATAAATAGCATTGATAAGGGCTGAATATTACTCTGCTAAGTCTATAATCATAACTTATTTGGATCATTTATTGTTAGGAATCTACATTATTTTAAGATATTCTATTATATATAATTCTTTGATGACTATTTTAAAATAAACATTTGTTATCTAATTCCATGTTATATGCTTAGGATAGATTCCTAGGAAAGAAAACAAAACAAAAAAAGAAATAGATAAAAACAAAAATTCTTCTTTGTTAAGGTTAAATAAATTATTTCCATGTGCTTCTCTTTGGTACAAATGGGTATTCCTATCTAAACAACTCTTCGAGATTAACTGGATTCCTTATGCGATCCCCACAGTGGGTAATATTCAGACAACTGCTTAGTATCATGTTGCTCAGAGGAGCATTATCTGTCAAAAGTGAGGACCATCTTCTGGAGGGCTCTGTGCCCTCTAATTTGGATGCCTGGCAGTTCCGATGATCAAAATCAACCTCAGTTTTGATAATTCACTACAAGTGCTCACAGAACTCCCTGAAAACCTACTGTACTTACAGTTATATTTGAATTCAGTGAAAAGATACAGATCAAAATCAACTAAAGGAAGAGACATAGGGCAGAGTCTGGGCTAACTTCTTTGTCTCCAACCAATGGAAGTAAGTAGGTGTTAATTCTGTTACCAGAAAAATAAAACAGGCCGTTTGTATCAGCTCAAAATAATGAAAAATATGGTCTTCAAATTCAAAATCCTCCTGGATAAAGAGGAAAGTATTTGAGAAGGAAAATATTTCAGGAAAAGGAGGTCAATGCAATAAATGCTCGCATCTTTGAAAATACTTCTGGAAAGTGAGAAGCGCAGATGAGGGCCAAGTAACCCAGTTAGAAGATGAGGAGTTGGGAAGATTTTGAGAAGAAAGTGGACAGTTAAAACAAACTAGTCAGGATTAGAGCGGTATAAGTTAGAACAAGGAAATTCTGAAAAAGTGCACCTCATGCCTACACACACACACACAAGTACATACACACACATGCATACATTTCACACAAGAACCAAAGAATATATGTTAAAATAATCACAGGTAACAGCTAACACTTATTGAACATACACTTATGGGTCAGTTGCTGTAATAATCTTATTGGCTTAATTAGCTTGTTGCTCCTCAAACAGTGAGTCACAAAGAACATAATTTATCTTATTTTTAATCAGTCCCAATTGGACAATAATTGTACTGGCCATGATTAATACAAAGATAATGCCATACACATGCATACATTTCACACAAGAACCAAAGAATATATGTTAAAATAATCACAGGTAACAGCTAACACTTATTGAACATACACTTATGGGTCAGTTGCTGTAATAATCTTATTGGCTTAATTAGCTTGTTGCTCCTCAAACAGTGAGTCACAAAGAACATAATTTATCTTATTTTTAATCAGTCCCAATTGGACAATAATTGTACTGGCCATGATTAATGCAAAGATAATGCCACACACAACTTAGCATATAAATTTGACAACATCCAAACAAATCTCCACCCTATTCAACTATACCTGTCCACTGATTACACTCTTAGATGTCATGACATTGACAGCTTACCATAAAAAAAATAAACAAATAAAGATATCTTCTTAACTTGTGCGTGTATACTTTCTCTGGATCAGTAAATTAAGAATGCTGCACAGACAAAACCATTTCATGGTGTGTGACCTCTGTAGGTGCATAGTATACATGTTTTAAAGAATTTCATCCTTTGTGTAATGCTCTGTTGTCACCATCTTGAAATTCTTAGCAATTGTTGAATTTTCAGTTGAAGGGACCTTCGATTTCATCATGCACTGGGCCCTGCAAACTAGGTAGCTGGTCCTTTCCAAAGACCACACTCTGAGCAGCATTGTATTAATACATTGAATTTTCACAAACACCCTAAGAGATATTTACTATTGCTATTTTCATTTTCAGGAGAGAAATGTAAGGTATAGCCTTGTTGAGGTAAATACAACTTATGAGAGAACAGATACATCTTCAGTCCGGCAGCTTGACTCCAAAACCCAGACTCTTAACCACATGGAAAGTAAGACTAATTTTGAGAAATTATTAATATTCAGTGTTGTCAAAATAGAAGAGAAAAGCAAGCAAACAACAAACAAAGGAAAAAGGCTTGACAGAGCAAAAGAATTTGCCCCTCACAAACAGACAGAATAGCAGTACTAATCTCGAAGACACTGTAGTATAGTAAGTCCCCTACATACAAATGAGTTCTGTCAGACAGTGCATTATGTCCAATTTGTTTGTCTTAAGTCCAACAAGGTTAGCCGAGGTACCCAACTAACACAATTGGCTATACAGCACAGTACTATAACAGGTAATGTGATTTTTCACACAAATAGTACATGAAGTGGAGTGAAGTGAGCTTGCTCAGTCGTGTCCAACTCTTTGTGACCCCATGGACTGTAGCCCTCCAGGCTCTTCCATCCATGGGATTCTCCAGGCAAGGATACTGGAGTGGGTTGCCACTTCCTTCTCCAAAAAAAAAACACACAAAAAATAAAGAAAACATTTTTAAACTTATAGTATAGTGCCTTGAAAACTGTAGTAGTACAGTACAACAGCTGGCATACAAGGGTTGGCATCAAGTGAACAAGCAAGAAGAGTTACCGACTAGAGGAGGGAGGGAAGGTGGGAGATGGTAGAGTGGAAGGATCGTCAGCAATAGTAGATGGAGGGCAAGCTCAATTTCACTCACACCTGATGTTGATGAAGCACGTTCATACCTTTAAAAGTTTGCAACTTCAAGTTTTGTATGTTGAGTACTTGCTGTGCATGGCAATGAGGCTTTACTATTTATAGCCTGGTGAGAATGGCAAGGGAGACTACACTAGATGCCTGTCCTTTGTGGAGTTCCAACAGCAGAAATCTCTATGAATTTGGAGTGCAATCCTGCCAGGAGTTTGAGTGGTCCAGATGCTTTCTCCCAACCTCTCTCACATAAGAACATGGACATGTGACCAGGGGTCAGTGAGACAAATGTGTATGCTTCTAATTCAGATCAGGAGCTAGGGAATAATGGGAGCAGTGAGGAAGACTGGGCCCACGTTCAGTGCAGAACTCTTGGTGGTGCCTTTGATGGTGGCTTGCATTCAACCAGGAGGGCAGCTGTCCCTCACTCATACAGTTCTGGAGGATAGGTGCTAGGCGTACTCTCTTTTGGCTTCTGCACATTTATTAGCCAAGTTTTTCCAACCTTAACTCTTCTGTTTGACATTTGTTCAATCATTTCCACTTTTGTTCATAGCAGCCCTAATCTGTGTCTGCGACATGCTCTTGGGAACTCTCACTAAAACAAAGACTGAATGCAAAGATGGCATAAATCTTAACATTTCAAAGCAGATGACAGCCCCAAAAGAGTGAGGTGCTCTGGGCATGAAAGAAAGTAAGAGTTCCAGAAACACCATAAAAATGTGGAATGAGAATGAGGTTAATTATTCATTTTAAAATTAAATATTAATAATCAAGATTAATAAAATCTTACATTTATGGAATGTGTTTCCTACTTGAACAGCCTCCAAGAGCCCATTTGAATTTATAAGCTACAGTAATATAAAGAACATAAAATCATTAATTAAAACATGAAATTCATGAAATAGATACATCTTTAATCAGCAGGAAAAAAAAAAAAAAAGACTATGGAACCCTACGGAGCATTACTCATTAACAGAGTTTCAGGAAGTCTCTGGCATTGAGTTGGTTGATTTTGTCTACTGATGACTTTGTGATGGACAGTCAATTTGTGATGCCTTTGTTTCTCCACCCTGGGTTCTCAGAAACTTCTGTTGGGATGCTTTTCCCTCTCAAACATTTGTTTATTGCTTAGGAGTCTCAATAATTAGGGGTATGGAGCAGAGTCTGTGAAAACTAGTCCCTTCTTCAGGCAAGGATTGAGATTTACATGTGATTTCCATTACAATCCCATGGGAAGCAATGCCCCAAAATAGCAAGAGAGAGTTCTGCATCTGAAGTGTCCTGAGTGGTTAGCATCTCTGAAGCATAAACCATTGAATTCCCCACCTACCACCAACTAGTTGGAATATATTACATATTTGCATTTTAATAGGTATTTTATGTGCTTTCTCTTTTAGTTCTCATTAACAATGCTTTTTTAAAAATCTGCTTGTGTGGATGAGCACTAAAGCTGAAAGAGATGAAGTAACTCATGCAAGGTCACACAATTTAAAAGTGGAAAACTTAAAGCCCCAAACCCACACTAAATTATGCTACTCTTGCTCTGCCTGGATTTCAGTGTGTAACCTCAAAGACATGATCCTTCTGGGATGAACGAACACAGTGGAGGAGGACCATAGGCCTTCCTAGAGTTGGTGTCAGAAGTTTAGGTTGAGTTGGAGCTTCAGCTTCAAAATCAAAAGGGAAAATAATGAACAGTGATAACAATTACCATATCCTATGATATTCCACATGGCCAGTGAAAATCAGGGATGTGAATTCCACAGATCTGGGCTCATGTTCATTCTTCTTTACAGATGTGCCAAAAGGGCTTTACCAAATTATTCAACTTTTCTCAGCTTCTGCTTCTCCATCTGTAAAAGCAAAGGGAAAGAAAGGAATAAAAGGTTCTTTTGTTCATAGAATGATTGTGAGAATTTAGTGAAATCGTGCAAAGAAGGTATTTTTCCTAGCACATGGAACCATTTCCTGGATCCTTAAGCCTTGTAACATATGATCACTTGTTAACTTGATTTCATGAATTTCTATTCCTCCTCTATGTCTGTATAGTTTGAAAGATTTGATGTCCTTTGTATTTAGGAGAGTCAAAGAAAGAATTTAGGTTTACAAGAGAGTTCCCAAGTTAGACTGTATAGAGACACTACCCAGAAAAGAGGAAGCCTGGCTAAATCCCTGGGATTTGGGGAAAGAAAAGAGGAAAACAGGCCAGCTGAATATCAAGCAGCACTCTGAATGAGGCTTCTCCACCACTTACAATGGCAGGTTCATGTGTTCTCAGCATTGGCTGCATCTGATATCACCTGGGCCCCAGCCCAATCATTCTGGCTTCATTGGTCTGAGTACAGCCTGTGTTAGGAGTTGCTAAATTTGCTGCTGATGATAATTTCACTTGCAGCAAAGTGTCTCTTTGGATGTCAAATTAGCATGTTGATCTCCTTCTTCTCAGCCCCTCCAGGAGTCTAGTCTAAAATTATCCTGGCCCTCTTTACTTCATCTTACACTCCCACTCACATTTTCTGGGGTCTCCACAATATCAAAAGATTTTGTTCACCTCTCTAATTTTTTTTTTTTCAATTTGTAACAAAATGTGACCATTCTATGTTAGACATATATGTAGGTCACAGTTGCTTTGATTCATATTATCATCACTGTGGCAACCCACTCCAGTACTCTTGCCTGGAAAATCCCATGGGTGGAGGAGCCTGGTAGGCTGCAGTCCATGGGGTCGCATAGAGTCGGACACGATTGAGCGACTTCACTTTTATTTTTCACTTTCATGCATTGGAGAAGGAAATGGCAACCCACTCCAGTGTTCTTGCCTGGAGAATCCCAGGGACGAGAGAGCCTAATGGGCTGCCATCTATGGGGTCGCACAGAGTCGGACACGACAGAAGTGACTTAGCAGGAGCAGCATCACTGTGGGCATCTCTGTGATCATCAAACAGGAGCAGACCCCTTGTCCTGTACCAAATCCAGACCTTCTCTGTGTGTTAGTGGGGACTGTGAGTAACCAGAGGCAGGGGGAAGTCCTGGATATCTTTCCAGTCCCAGCCCTAAAGCAAGGCAGTGGGATCTGTGTGGAAGCAAGCATGAACCAGACAATTTAGGAAGTAAAACTGGGAAATGTTTCATTGATTGACTGTATACACTCAAAAATACCGAAACAATGAAATTTTTTCTTGGCAAAAGATGATAAGCGTGTGCATTGGACCATTATTTGTGACTCTTTTTCCCACATCCCACCATCTTAGTTGGATTCAGCTTCACTTGGAAGAGCTACTGAAGTATAAGATCCTTGAGACAATAACTTCACCTTCTTACATCCATATAAGGTCCCAGGCCCCAGCAGATCACAATGTTAAGCTAAGAGTGAATGTCCTTTGATAAGCATATATATATCATCAGTCTTCATATATATTTTTTTCTTATATATATAACTGTTAAGAAGGCTGAGCACCGAAGAACTGATGCTTTTGAGCTGTGGTGTTGGAGAAGACTCTTGAAAGTCCCTTGGACAGCAAGGTGATCAAAATCATCAATACAAAAGGAAATAAGTCCTGAATATTCATTGGAAGGACTTATGCTGAAGCTGAAGCTCCAATATTTTGGCTACCTGATGTGAAGAGCTAGCTCATTGGAAAAGACACTGATGCTGGGAAAGATAGAAGGCAGGAAAAGAAGAGGATGACAGAAGACAAGATGGCTTGATGGTATCACCCATTCAATGGATATGAGTTTGAGCAAGCTCCTGGAGACGGTGAAGCACAGGAAAGCCTGGCATACTGCAGTCCATAGGGTCACAAATAGTCAGACATGACTGAGCTATCGAACAAAAACAAAACTGATTCACTTTGCTTTACAACACAAATTGCCACAACACTGTAAATCTACTATACTTTGATAAAATATTTAAAGAGAAGCTCTTTTTATGTAGTAAGTGCTTGGCATATGTGTCACTGTTGGCTGGCTGGCATTTCTAATGGAATTTCTAATATTATTGTGTAGGGCAAATATTGTATGCATGACTTTCTGAACAGAGAAACCATGTTGAAATGGAAACAAAAACAGAACATCACTGTCAGGGCAACACCATAAAACTTTTCCTTAGGACTTGATTAGCTTTTTCAGACCTAAAAATGTATGACTCTCCTAGGGGTATATGTTACCTGAAATTCTCTAAAATCTTTTGCTTTGAACATCATCATATTTTTTTATCTTTACTTTCCTGCAAAGGCAGGGATAGTAGAGATTAAGGGGAAAGGAAAGAGTGGATCATTTTATCAGAATTAAGACATTCTCTATGCTTTCTGTTTAATGTGATATACCAGACCCTGTACTATATCAGGGAGTAAGGTTCCAGATGATTTTGCCTCATCTTCCCTATTGTCATCAACAGCACTGACTTAACTGGAGAAATAGTGGAAAAAGTGATCATTTTCCTATAATAAACAACCAACCAGGGTAAGCCAATCCAAATACAAAGAGAGTTTTGAATGTGACCTTGCAGGAAATGAAAAAAAGTCAGCTTAATGGCAACTGAAATGACTTGTTCTTTTCCTCCAGCCCTTTTGTTTATGTCTTCTCCCCTTTGGGGCTTCCTGCAAGTAATTATGGCAATTTCTTCTGTAATTTCATGACTTTTGCTAAGAATCTATGCAATGAAAGGCCATTTCTGTCATTTAAAAACAAAACCACATTGCTTTGAGGATTATAGAGATCCCCCAGGGAGAGAGAGCCTGAACTGGTCTCTGTGGAAGTGACCTTTGCCCAGAAAAGAGTGGGCAGTCACCCTGCAGGAGTGGTGAATGGTGCCATGGCTCCAGATGGAAACTGTGTCTTTCTGCTGGTTCAGGGAATGAGCCTCCCTTCTAATCTAAGCTACAGTAACTCTCATTAATGACAAGAGGGCAAGAGCGAACAGCTTTTCAAACTCTCTGAATGTATCTTTTGCTTGTATCTTGAACGTAACAGCTTACTCTGTAGGTAGATGGGTTAGAGGGTCCCCAGAGAAAGAGAACCAGGAAAGGTTTTCCTGACATAACCCATTTTTACCAAAGCCATACTGTGATCTAAACTTAGCTGCACTGCTTGCCCTTGAACAGGCCCAATAATTAATGATCTTAAAGAAGGGAATATGTAAACAAGAGAGGAGAAGTCAAGAAACAATAGTGCACCTTTGGGTAAGGGTCCTGGTTCCTCATGAGATACATAGTAATATAACTTTGAGTTCTGCAGGAACCTAGGTGGAGGATAGAATGATGCTGCTGACCCTTTTAAATTTAGTCAGCTAAGGCTTGAATTCTGTAGACCTTAGCCCCAGTTCTATGCTGAATTCTCTTCTTATCAAGCTCCCTCATGAATGTGCCTTAACTTGAAGCTTTCCAATTTTGCTATTGTGGAAACACGCTTTGGGAAGGATCCCTGTTGTTCTTCTTAGTTGCTGAAAGGAATAATAAATCCTTCATTAGCCTGAGCTTTGGATTGGTTGTGTCTATTGGCTCAACACCTACAAAGAGATGAACCTAGGTTTCAGGTAACAAATCCTGCATCAGGGCCTTTGTACTAGGTCTTTCTCTCAGCAGAACACAGTCCTTCAGATAATATTATGTCTGCTTCTTTCTAGCACATGAGCTTCCAATTAAATACCTTCCCTTTAACCCATTTGAATTGCACACTCTAAGTGTGGTCACTCTCTAATACACATCATGAAGTTGTATTCTTCATAATACTTAACATGATACAAAGTCATCTGCCATTATATATTCATTTCCTTGTTTATTTTCAGTTGCTTTTCACTCAGAGTATTAAGTCATCAAGAGCAGGGATTTGGGTTTCTTCTCAGTCTGTTTCTAGTACCTAGAACTGGGCTGACACAGAGTAAACACCTTCAAGACAGAGAGAATATGAAGAGTAGAGACCATGTGAATTATACTAGAGCAAGAAACACTCAGTTTGAATGAAACTCACAATCTGTTTGATCTTGAGGAGAATATTTACATTCTTTGGATTTCAGTCCTTCTATTTCGAAAAGAACACCTAATTTGGGGAGTGGAGAGTAGGACTCCTCATGAGTAGAAGCAAAATCAAGCAAACATACAGTATTTCTGTTTATCTTTTCTGGATTATGTCTATCTACAGGCCTGTAAGTTGGAGTTGCCTTCAGAAAATGCATTATTACAAAGTCAGTTGGTGCTTTTGTTACTGACAATTAGGTAAAATTATATATGAAATGATTCTAACAGAACACCTGATGAGTTTGCACTCAATGGATATTGTTTTATTTACTATAAGAAACACTACATAAAATGTAATATTTTTCCTGATATTTTCTAGACAAGACAGATACCAACGTCTTAGAACAGCTAAGTCAGAGCTTCTGCTTTTGCATTTGTGGGAAAGAGGTGAAAGGTGGAAGGAATTCAATTGAGAAAGGTAGAGAACAAACCTTAATGTTATTGGCAGCATCAGGAAGGCAATGAAGAAGGGAAGATGCTATAAGGTCATCCCGTATGCCTGCAGTCTACTTTCTCAGAGAAGACAGGGATAATAAAAATAGACTGTGCCCATTGCAAACTGACCTCAGATGTGAACCAAAAATCAGTTCTGTTTTCTGTACCAGTTACCACACTGGAGTATTAGAGACGTCAGGGTTAGAAAGTGTCTCAAGAGATCATCTAACCCAATAAGGACAGCATTTGGTAAAAGAGGAGAAATGGCTTTGGAGACAGTGAACTACATATGAATCTTAGATGTTTTCCTTACCACCTTCTTCACTTTAGACGAGCTAGTCAATTCATCTGAATCTGGCTTTATTGTCTTCACATTACTCATAATTATACCAATGGCAGCAAAGAGCCCAAGGTGCTTTAGTTGTGGGGGGGCAGGCTGGTCCCAAACAGCAAATGGCAGTGAAGACGCCAGAGTGTCCCCCACTCCCGAGTGTCCTCCAACATCGGATCCAGTCTTTCCCAGAAACCTTTTCCAGTGACTCAGGCAGGGCCTCTGCCTCAGCCCCCAGGTGGTACACTGACCAATATCCAAAGGCCAGTGAAGTTTTGTACACTCAGTGAGGACCAGCAGATAACAAGCACATCAGGAATGTCATCCAGCTATGTGGAGCAGCTGAAGGTCATGTCCCTGCTAGTCAGGGCCTGACAAAATGTGGTCCACTGGAGAAGGAAGTGGCAAACCATTTCAGTATTCTTTCCTTGAGAACCCTGTGAACAGTATGAAAAGGCAAAAAGATATGATACTGAAAGATGTGTCCTCCAGGTTGGTAGGTTTCCAATATGCTGCTAAGGAAAAGTGAGAAATAGCTCCAGAAAGAATACAAAAGCTGCGCCAAAAGAGAAAGGATGCCCAGTTGTGGATGTATCTGTTGGTGAAAGTAATATCCAATGATTTAAAGAACAATATTGCATAGGAACTTGGAATGTTAGGTCCATGAATCAAGGTAAATTGATGTGGTCAAGCAGTAGACAGCAAGAGTGAACATTGACATTTTAGGAATCAATGAACTAAAATGGACAAGAGTGGGCAAATTACATTCCTATGAACACTGTATCTACTACTGTGGGTAAGAATACCTTAGAAGGAATGGAGCAACCTTCATGATCAAAGAGTCTAAAATGCAATTATTGAGTACAATCTCAAAAATGACCAAAAAGAATCTCCATTTCCAAGGCAAACTGTTTAATATCATGGGAAGTCAACTATATGTTCTGACCATTAATGCCAAAGAAGCTTAAGTTGAGCAGTTATATGAAGATGTACTAAACCTCCTAGAACTAGCACCAATAAAAGATGTTCTTCTCATCATAGTGGATAGGAATGCAAAAGTAAGAAGTCAAGAGATACCTGGAGTAACAGGCAAGTTTGGCCTTGGAGTACAAAAGGGAGCAGGGCAAAGACTAACAGAGTTTTGTCAAGAAAATGACTAGTCATAGCAAACACCCTCTTCCAATAGCACAAGAGACAGCTCTAGAAGTGGTCATCACTAGATGGCTAACACTGAAATCAGATTGATTATATTCTTTGTAGCCAAAGATAGAGAAGCTCCATACAGTCAGTAAAAATAAGAAATTTAGCTAACTAAATGTGGTGCAGATCCTGAGCTCCTTATTGCAAAATTCAGTCTAAAATTGAAGGAAGTAGGGAAACCAATAGGCCATTTAGACATGTGAGTGAAGTGAAAGTCACTCAGTCGTATCCAACTCTTTGTGACCCTGTAGACTACAGAGTCCATAGAATTCTCCAGGCCAGAATACTGGAGTGGGTAGCCTTTCCCTTCTACAGGGGATCTTCCCAACCCAAGGATCGAACCCAAGCCTCCTGCATTGCAGGTGGATTCTTTACCAGCTGAGCTATCAGGGAAGCCCCAAATCAAATCCCTAAGGTTATACAGTTAAGTGATGAATAGATTCAAGGACTAGATCTGGTAGACAGTATGCCTGAAAAACTATGGACAGAGATTCATAACATAGTACAGGAGGTGCTGACCACAATCATCCCAAAGGGGGGAAAAAATATAAGAAGGCAAAGTGATTGTCTGAGGAGTCCTTAAAAAATAGCTGAAAAAAGAATAGAAGAAAAAGGCAAACGAGAAAGGGAAACATAAACCCAACTGAACGTAGAGCTCCAGAGAACAGCAAGGAGAGATATGAAAGCCTTAAGTGAACAATGCAAAGAAATAGAAGAAAACAATAGAATAAGAAATGCCAGATATCCCTTCAAGAAAATTAGAGATTCCAAGGAAACATTTGCACAAATTGGGCACAATAAAAGATAGAAATAGCAAAGACCTAATAGAAACTGAAGAGATTAAGAAGAGGTGGCAAGGGTACACAGAAGAACTGGACAAAAAAAAGAGTCTTAATGTACCAGATAACCACGATGGTGTGGTCACGCACCTAGAGACAGGCATCTTCAAATATGAAGTCAAGTGGGCCTTAGGAAGCATTACTATGAGCAAAGCTAGTGAAAGTAATGGAATTCCAGCTGAGCTATTTCTAACGCTAAAAACTGATGCTGTTAAAGTGGCACACTAAGTATGACATCAAATTTGGAAAACTCAGCAGAAAAGTCAGTTTTCTTTTCAATCCCAAAGAAAAGCAGTGTCAAAGAATGCTCAAACTACCACACCAATACACTCATTTCACACACTAGCAATGTAATGCTTGAAATCCTTCAGGCTAGGCTTCAACAATATGTGAACCGAGAACTTTCCAATGTTCAAGTTGGTTTTAGAAAAGGTAGTGGAACCAGAGATCAAATTACCAACATCTGCTTGATCACAGAAAAAGCAAGAGAATTTTTTTTTTAAATCTACTTCTGTTTCATTGACTATGCAAAAGCCTTTGACCCTGTGGATCACAGCAAACTGTGGAAAATTCTTAAAGAGATAGGAATACTAGACTACATTACCTGCCTCCTGAGAAACCTGTATGCAGGTTGAGAAGCAACTATTAGAAATGGACGTGAAACAATGGAGTGGTTTAAAATTGGGAAAGGAGTACATCGAGACTATATGTTGTCATCCTGCTTATTTAATTTATGTGCAGAGTACATCATGTGAAATATGGGGCAAGCTGAAGCACAAGCTGGAATCAAGATTGCCAGGAGAAATAACAACCTCAGATATGCAGACAATACCACATTAATGGCAGAAAGTGAAAAGGAACTAAAGAGTCCCTTGATGAAGGTGAAAGAGGAGAGTGAAAAAGGTGGCTTGAAATTCAACACTCAAAAAACTTAGATTATGCACCTGATCCCATCACTTCATGGCAACAGATGGAGGGAATGTGGAAAGTGACAGATTTAATTTTCCTGTGTTCCAAAACTGCTGTGGATGGTGACTGCAGACACAAAATTAAAAGACACTTCCTCCTTGGAAGAAAAGCTATGACAAATCTAAACATCATATTGAAGAGCAGGGACATTACATTGCCAACAAAAATTCAACTAGTCAAAGTTATGGTTTTTGCAATAATCATGTATGAATGTGAAAGTTGGACCATGAGTAAGGCTGAGAGCTGAAAAATTGATGCTTTCAAACTGTGGTGTTGGAGAAGACTCTTGATTTCAGCAAGGAGATCAAACCAGTAAATCTTAAAGGAAATCAATACTAAATGTTCATTGGAAGGACTGAGGCTGAAACTGAGAGGGTAACAAGCAGAAAGGCCAGGGTTCTCCAAGCAGAGGAAATAGCCTGCAAGTGTCAGACATTTTATCTCTCTTAAGCGGCAGGAGGAAACAAACTAGGGATACTTTTTCCTTCTTTATACAAATTTAAAAAGAAGTTTCTCTTAAAATTCTGTGCTGTCATAATGATACTTGGTTTCACTTGAAGTTAACCATTGCCTTTTTCTTATGGAAATGTTTATCTTAAGCTATGCTAATGTACTATGCATTTACCCCAAGCTCTGTCTTCCAGTTGTTTCCCTCTGTCTTCTAGTCGGGTTCGGCCTTTTGGGCTCAGAACCTACTTGATAAACCAGTATGTTATACTCCGATATTGTTCCTCTAATCTATGTAAATGAAACTATTTGTATGGTCATCTGCCCTTCTTCAAGATTCAAGTTCATCATTTTATGGCCCAATATAAACCATTTGGAGCCAAGGTTATCCCAAAATACATCTTATGGGTGAGGGGCTTGGTGCCATTTTAAATTTTGAGACATTCCTTTCTTTCATTAACAGACTGCTGTTGACTATATAACATCCAGCTAAAGACTAGCAGGGGGGTACTCTTTCTGCCCCCTTCTGATGCCTATGTCAGAAGCTTTCTCTATCTCCTTTATACTTTGTTACACAAAAGCTCTGAGTGATCAAGCCTCTTCTCTGGCCTCGGATTAAATTCTTCTCCTCTGGGGGCCAAGAATCCTGGTGAAACAACTTTTCAAAATGAAATTCCAATAGTTCGGTCATCTGATAACAAGGGTCAACTCATTGGAAAAGACTCTGATCTGGGAAAGACTGAGGGCAAGAGGAGAAGGGGGTTACAGAGGATAAGATGGTTGGATGGCATCACTCATTCAGTGGACATGAGTTTGAGCAAACTCCAGGAGATGATGAAGGACGGGGAAGCCTGTTGTGCTGCAATCCATAGGGTCACAAATAGTTGGACATGACTTACCGACTGAACAGCCATACCAGCTTAAGGACTAACATGAAGAGTAAATAAGATAGTTTAGGTAAATACATCTATAAAGTTTGAAAATCAGCAAGCTATTACCATGCTTTAGCACAGAGGTCCCCAACCCCCAGGCCACACACCAGTACCAGTCCGTGGCCTATTATAAACCTGGTCACACAGTAGGGAGTGAGTAGCAGGTGAGTACGTGAAGCTTCATCTGTATTTACAGTCACCCCACATTGCTCACTCACATCACCACCTGACATCTGCCTCCTATCAGATCAGCGACGGCCTTAGATTCTCATAGGAGTACAAACTCTACTGAGAACTCTTCATGTGAGAGATTTAGGTTGCATGCTCCTTATGAAAATCACCTGGAAACAATTCCTACCCCTCTACCCCTGTTCCTGGAAAAACTGTCTTCCATAAAACTGGTCTTTCGTGCCAAAATGGTTGAGGACTGCTGCTTTAGCAGACAAAATTTCTGCATTTTACCATGCTTCACTGTGTTCTCTTGTGGTACATTTTCCAAAAAGCAACTGAAGTCAAGATGCTGATTTGTAAGAAAAAGATTTAAAGCTACTTTCTGTGCTATTTATTTGATGTTACCTTCAGCAACTCACAAAGCAAAGATTTGGGGATATCCAACGGCTTGATCAAGTTCCCCATATCTAGTGACCCTAGGGTCCTCTTGGCCTTGTTTGTCAATCAGTAAGTTTAATGAACTCTTAGGGCTTGACAAGATGAGAAACAAATGAATGGTCTGGTTGGGCTTATTTTTTAAAAAAGATAATTATTATAAATAAAACTGTCAGTTTAGTTCAGTTACAAAACAAACCATCATCAAATTGTAATCCAAATACCAAGATAAGTTAAGGATACAAGTATCAGACTAAAGAATTCCACTCGCTAAAAAAAAAAGAAAGAAAAAGAAATTGGTTTCACCTAGATCTTCCTGTAGTTCTCTATTTGTACACCTAAATCTGCTTGTAGTTCTCTATCTGATTCTTCAAAGAAACAGCAGGGGATTCGAGAAGTAATGACTGGAGATCACATAGAATGGAAAATACCATCATGCATGTTACAGTGAAAATGCCTTCCCCTGACTTCTGTAACCAGAACAGACTATGAAAAGTGGCAGATCCAATTGAAAGATGTTCAATATTGAAAAAACAACAACAAAAAAGAAAGATAATGAGGTAGAGGGTATTTCTACACAATACGTCACCATCTGGTTAAATTCTCTTGTCAGAGAGAATTTATTGCACTATTTTAAATATTTTGATTATAATTTCACCTTTTCATAAACTCTGAGAAGATCCTCCCAGGTTAATTTTATTTTTGTGATCTTTAATATCTAGGATCTAGCAGTTCTATATTATATTCTTGGCCACAAAGAGAAACTAATCATCCTCAAAAATGCTCCCATTTAGTACAGTAATGTAAATGGATATGTCTTAAATGCAAGCACTCTGTGTGAATCTCCCTTGAAGTAGAATATTGCTCAGGTTTGACACTGAAACCAGCTTCTGTACCCTGACACCAAATTAAATCTCAGAGACAGAGTTTTGAGTGAAATATAAAAGAATAGTATATTGCTTTGCCAAGCAAATGAGACCACAATGGATCACTGCACTCAACGTTGTGTGTCCTGCCTTGGAGTGGGTAACAAGGAGTATTTTAGTAATGATTCAGAGAAGGGTGTGAAGTGCTTGTGGGAATTCTCTTGACTGATGGTGAAGTAAGTAGGAGTCAATACCATTAGTTTATTAGACTTTAATAGGTCTGAGGGTCTTTGTGCTGTGGACAGCATTCAGTTAATTTCTTACATATGGTGGGGGTTTTAATATCTGCACATTAGCTAAATAATATTGAAATATGTGTCTCCTGAGGTGAAACTGAGACCCTGCCCCAACGCTACACCTTTGTTTCTTGCTGCCTTTCCCTTGTCTCTGCATCCCCTGACTTCCCTGATTTGCAACTGTTTGAACCTGATCCTTGGAACTCAGGGAAGGTAATGGAAGCTGCATGAAGCCTTTATTGTATAATCGGGAATTGGGAGACACAGAAAGGATTTTGTGCCCAGAAGGCCCACAGGAAACTGCTCAATCTCAAGTTCAAAGAAGAGAAATTTCATAGACTATGCCATTATGCTGGGTTTCACAGTGCCTCTCCCCCAATTCACTTCCAGTGAGAATCTCAGAAAGTAACCTTATTTGGAAATAGTCTTTGTAGATGTTATTATTTAAATTAAATGATGGAATACACTGGGTCCTAATACAATGACCCATAAGAAAAAAAAAAAAAGAAGAAGAAGAAGACAAAAATGTAGAGGAGATGTGAAGATGGAGACAGAGATTAGAGTAACACATCCTCAAGTTACAGAATGTCAAGGATTACAGCACCTCCAGAAACCAGAAGAGACAAGGAAGGGTTCCATGCTGGAGACTTTAGAAACAGCATGGCTCTATGAACCCTATGATTTTGATTATTGGTTCCAGAACTGTGAAAGAACAAATTTCCATTGTTATAAACCATATATCTTGTGGTACTTTGTTATAGCAACCAAATAAAACTAATGGTCATCTATAGGGTGAGAGGGAATATTATACAGGCAATTAGGCATTGAGTGAAAATCACTCATTTGTGTTTGACTCTTTGTGAGTCCATGGAATTTTCCAGGCCAGAATACTGGAGTAGCCTTTTCCTTCTAATCTAGGGGATTTTCCAACCCAGGGATTGAACCCAGGTCTCTCACATTACAGGCAGATTCTTTACCAACTGAACTATCAAGGAAGCCCAAATCAGTCAATCCTAAAGGAAATAAGTCCTGAATATTCATTGGGAGGACTGATGCTGAAGCTAAAGCTCCAATACTTTGGCCACCTGATGCAAAGAACTGACTCACTGGAAAAGACCCTTCTGTTGTGAAAGATGGAAGGCAGTAGGAGAAGAGGACAACAGAGGATAAGATGGTTGGATGGCATCTCCGACTCAATGGGCATGAATTTGTGAAAGCTCTGGGAGTTGGTGATCGACAGGGAAGCCTGGTGTGCTGCAGCCCATGGGGTTGCAAAGAGTCAAACACAACTGAGCGACTAAACTATGAGGCACTGAGTGATGACATTTTTATCATACTTTAAAAACATTATTTTTTAAAGTATAGTGGATGTACTGTGTTAATTTCTTCTGTACAACAAAGTGATTCAGTTATATATATGTATACATTCATTTTCATATTCTTTTCCATCATGGTTTATCACAGGATATTGAATATAGTTCCCTGTGCTACACAGTAGGACCTTGTCTATCCATTCTATATGTAATCTTTTACATCTTCTAACCCAGAATTCCCAATCCAGCCCTTCCCCACATCCCTTCCTGTTGGCAACTACAAATTTCTACTCCAGGCCTGTGAGTCTATCAATACTTTTAAAATTGGGGACAGAATGCTACAAAATTGTAGAGGGAGATGAAAATATTGTCAATATTTATTCTGACATCTCAAGAGAAAAAATAAATCAGCAACCCTAAGCAATTTAGGCCTTAGAAGACATCCTTTAAGAGAAGATGGAGTAGGATTGTTGAGTTATACCATCTCTTGGATGAACATTTTTAGAAATTTCCTTCTCTCTCTTTGGTATAATTTCATATTTCATGAGCTCTAGCATAGGAGACCCAAATCCCTTTCTCAGTAGAAAGGGTTATTGGCACATAAATAATATATTAACATACTGGCAAGCTGATGTAGTGGGCCTATTTTCTCTAGGTTTTCAGTCCAGTTACCAATCTCGCAAGGAAAAGGGCAAGATTCTAATTGGTGGAGGATGTAACAGGGTGTAAACATCTGTCAAGGGCAGGTATATTGGCTTTATTTTAGTGGAGCAAACACTAAAATATTATAATTTCAATTCCTACGGAAAAGCTTCTATATACCTTCATGATACATTCCTTGTTTTTGGTTCAGTAGCTTGGTTGTGTTCTACTCTTTGCAACCACATGGACTGCAGCACACTAGGCTTTCCTGTCCTTCACTATCTCCCAGAGCTTGCTCAAACTCATGTCCACTGAGTCAGTGATGCCATTCAACCATCTCACTTTCTGTTGTCCCCTTCTCCTCCTGCCTTCCATCTTTCCCAGCATCAGTGTCTTTTCTAAAGAACCAGCTCTTCACATTAGGTGGCCAAAGTATTGGAGTTTCAGCATCAATCCTTCCAATGAATATTCAGGACTAATTTCCTTTAGGATTGACTGGTTTGATCTCCTTGCTGTCCAAGGTACTCTCAAAAGTCTGCTCCAACACCACAGTTCAAAAGCATCAGTTCTTTGGCACTCAGCCTCCTTTATTGTCCAACTCTCACATCCATACATGACTACTGGAAAAAACATAGCTTTGACTATTTGTCCCTTTGTTGGCAAAGTAATGTCTCTGCTTTTTAGTATGCTGACTAGGTGTGTGATAGTTTTCTTCCAAGGAGCAAGCATCTTAATTTCATGACTGAAATCACCATTTGCAGTGATTTTGGAGCCCAAGAAAATAAAGTTTGTCACTGTTTCCATTGTTTCCCCATCTATTTACCATGACGCAATGGACCAGATGCCGTGATCTTTGTTTTTTAACTATTGAGTTTTAAGCCAGGTTTTTCACTCTTCTCTTTCACATTCATCAAGAACTTCTTTTGCTATTTGCTTTCTGCCTTAAGGGTGGTGTCATCTGCATGTCTGAGGTTATTGATATTTCTTCTTGCAACTAACTGCAAGTGCTTGAAATTCCTTCACATAATATTTCTCAAATTTTCCTGCACAATGAAATCACCCAGAGAACTTTAATCACATTTATGCTTGAATTTCATCCATAAAAAATAATGTAATTGTTGGACACCAGAATTCTTAAAGCTTTCAGTATTTAGGGCTGACAGAAATACTCTCAAAAGTCTGCTCCAACACCACAGTTCAAAAGCATCAGTTCTTTGGCACTCAGCCTCCTTTATTGTCCAACTCTCACATCCATACATGACTACTGGAAAAAACATAGCTTTGACTATTTGTCCCTTTGTTGGCAAAGTAATGTCTCTGCTTTTTAGTATGCTGACTAGGTGTGTGATAGTTTTCTTCCAAGGAGCAAGCATCTTAATTTCATGACTGAAATCACCATTTGCAGTGATTTTGGAGCCCAAGAAAATAAAGTTTGTCACTGTTTCCATTGTTTCCCCATCTATTTACCATGACGCAATGGACCAGATGCCGTGATCTTTGTTTTTTAACTATTGAGTTTTAAGCCAGGTTTTTCACTCTTCTCTTTCACATTCATCAAGAACTTCTTTTGTTATTTGCTTTCTGCCTTAAGGGTGGTGTCATCTGCATGTCTGAGGTTATTGATATTTCTTCTTGCAACTAACTGCAAGTGCTTGAAATTCCTTCACATAATATTTCTCAAATTTTCCTGCACAATGAAATCACCCAGAGAACTTTAATCACATTTATGCTTGAATTTCATCCATAAAAAATAATGTAATTGTTGGACACCAGAATTCTTAAAGCTTTCAGTATTTAGGGCTGACAGAAGAAACACAGCAGACAAACTCCTGCATATTTAGAATTTTACCAGAAGTGGGTATATCCTTTCTCTATTCCTGAAGAAATATACTTAAACTCAACTTTGAGTTTCTACATGGATTAATATCTGAAGCAGATTGCCATCTGTTCAGTCAAGTCTGTTGTCATCAGGAGAGCCAGACTGTCTGAAAAATCCAGTACTGAACCCATGGATAATACTAGGACTTTCTTCTCCCTACCCTACACTGGATTTTTCAGCCAGTGAATATTCCTTTGGATGCAGGTGGAGTGGAACTGACAAAAAAAAACATCTTAATTGGTAGAAGGAGATACACACTAAAGACTCATACGAAAGTAGTTTCCACAGGAAGAAAAGAAGAAAGAAAATAAATAACTCATTTCACACTGAGGCTGAGCTGAGGTGCAGCTGGAAAAGCGAAAACAGACTGGATTTTTCATGTCCAATCTCATTCAGTAAAGAGAGTTCCATTCAGCTGGAATCACATGGTAATGGCAGCATTTGTACTCCACTTCTGGGTTTCTGGAATTCTGATGACCATGTAAAGCTTACCTTATGTAGCACAAAGAAAGCAAGACTCATAGAGGTGCAGCTGGAAAAGCGAAAACAGACTGGATTTTTCATGTCCAATCTCATTCAGTAAAGAGAGTTCCATTCAGCTGGAATCACATGGTAATGGCAGCATTTGTACTCCACTTCTGGGTTTCTGGAATTCTGATGACCATGTAAAGCTTACCTTATGTAGCACAAAGAAAGCAAGACTCATACACTCTTCATGGCTGACTTAAATATTGCATGCCTTGCCTGTGGACAACTGCTTACAACAATAAGGTACAGTTTTCCATAGACCAACCACTAAAAAGAAACGAAGCTTTTTATCTCGTGCCTAAGATGAGTATATACAGGAGAGTAGAGTGTCCTGTAGGGGAGGTAGGCATCTAAATAGAAGTGGATAGTGATTTCCTGAAATATATTATTTAGTATCTATCTCCATAGAATACTGGCTTTTTGATAATTTAAGTCTGGGGAGAACTTCCATTACTAAAGATTTCTGTAGAATAAAATGAAGATTTCTTAAGATAAAGGACAGAAAAACGAAAGCACTGAAATCTCATGTCCCTTATGCAGTCTTAAATCTTTACACCATTTTGTTCTTGTGTCATTTAACTCTTCTTGATACAGGGATCCTGAGAACAACATCTGCCCTTCTCTCGCAGAAGGGTTAACAGTCAATGTATTCTAAAATCATGAAAGAAAACATATTGGTTTGCTACAATTGAAGATTTTGCTCCATATCTTTGAACATGTGAAGTGGCTGGCTGACCATGTTTATCTGAGGGTCTTGGAGGGAAGAAGGTAACAGTCTGAATGAACTTTTTTACAAAACAGAAATAGATCCACAGACATAGAAAAGAAACGTATAGTTTTCAAAAGGGGATGGTGTCAGGGGTTGAATAAATTAGGAGGTTGGAACTGACGTATGCATACTGCTATATATAAAACTGATAACCAACAAGGACCTACTGTATAGCACAGGGAACTTATAGTCAGTATGTTGTAATGACCTATAAGAGAAAAGAATCTGAAAAAGAATATAGAATTAGTGTAATGTACGCCTGAAACTAATACCATATTGTAAATAAACTATGCTTCATTAAAAGTCTAAAATAATAATAAAGAAGTAAATAATCTGACAGGTATATCTCATGTGTTAATATGGAGTATTCAGTACTATTTTGGGGGTTTGGGGGAGGGCTGAATTTAAAAAAAAGAGAGAGAGGGAGAGAGAGAAAGAAGTCAGAAAGTGAAGGAAAGCAAGAATGGGAAAAGTTAGCAAAGAGCTTGGGCATCACGACATTATAAATGAGAAGTCTGAATCTGAACCCAATCAGAAGTTAAGTCAATCAGTATAGGGTGTGAAAAACTGAAGGGGCTGTACTCTGTCTCACCCTGGTGCACTTTCAGATAGAACCAGATTTTCAGGCAAAATTGTCTCAGACTAAAAACTTGAAGTGAGGAACCTTGCCTTAACTGGGGAGTGAAGAGGGAAACATAGTGCATCTTCTGACAGGAAGTCCATAAAACTCTGTACCAGATCAATTAAGGGGAACATGAACTTCCAGAGGGAAAAGTCAGTGGATTCAACTGACACATTCCACCTTCTTTTCTTGCCATTTCTCATTACCATGTTTGACTGGGTGGATAACCAAGCTTCTTCAAGTTTAGTGCATCTTCTGACAGGAAGTCCATAAAACTCTGTACCAGATCAATTAAGGGGAACATGAACTTCCAGAGGGAAAAGTCAGTGGATTCAACTGACACATTCCACCTTCTTTTCTTGCCATTTCTCATTACCATGTTTGACTGGGTGGATAACCAAGCTTCTTCAAGTTTATCAACATGGAAACCTAAACTAAGTTGAAATATCATATGTGATTTATGTATGCATAACTGATCATATCCCAAAAGAATTCAGAAAATTTGAAATCACTTACAAAGTCCATAAAAAGTTTACTTTTGAAAAGCTAATCATGAAGCACTATAATGATAAAAGTAGGCATTTTCACCTGTTTTAGTACATGCATAGAGTTCATTTTATTGATTTGTATGATTTTATATATCCTTAATTACAAACAGACACAGTTTCAACCCTGAAATTTTATTTGAAGATAAAAATATAGCCTAAAAATCTTACTTATTAGTAATGAGAAATTCAAGTCGCAAAGCCAAGTGCCTTAATTGAGTCAGTAACCTGTGTCACATGCTTCTATTTTCTTATAAAAGAAAATAAAAACTGTAAGCAAATAATGAACTCTAAGGGGATCTGAGAGAGAAAAAGATGAAATATTTTCAGCTCCCAAGAGAAGCCACATATCTATAAATGGGTACATGGGCAGTATATTTTCCTGAAAACACATCTGTTTTATGCAAAGAAATTGCTAGCACACTTATATTTCCATAAATAAAATGTAAACTGCAATATTTTGCATTTAGAATGGCACACAAAAAAAGCAATCTTAAATTGCTCTGTGGATAGGAGCTAAATTGGTAGTTTTTCTAGGCTTATTTCTCCCCAGTTCCAGAGTAATTATGACTGATTCAGTGAGATTACACTAGAGACAGCAGTGAAATATATAGATGTTAATATATACAGTATATTCCACAGAAATCATGGCATCATAATGGAGAATACAATTCTGCCAGCCAACATCCTCTAGTTATTAATAGAACATCATGCCTGAACCCTTGTTCCTGTGAGAAGGGCTCTCTGTCTCCTTCTCATACACACGTACACACACAAATGCCCATGTGATGATCTAACCCCTACCTATACAAAGCAATAATTTTCCTGTTTCAGCTTAACAGGTCAACCATGAGAGCTTTTCCCATTTATTCCAGAAGACCTAAAATTAAAATATTTGTACACTGCTTGTAAATGGTTAATATGGAGACTTCAATTGGTAATACATTTTGGAGATTAACATCCTTTAAATCAGCAGTGTAGTTAAAACTGTATGTGATACTTAACTGGATATAGCAGTGCCACTCACAGAGCTGTTGTGGAAATGGTAAGGCTGAAGGGATGTGTGATGATAGCTCACAAGAACAGAGGAAATGCTGTGGTCTCCATAGATCTTCCACATGCAAATTTTTTTATAGAATTGACCTGGGTAGAAAGTGCTTAGAAATTCACACATGAAAGTGTGAAAGTCTCTTGCTACAACCAGCCAGAAAACATCACACAAAAAAAACTGCTTACCTGGGACTGAACCAAGCTTATAGGGAATCTTATTGGCAGAAACAACTTGCCTTAGATATTAACACAAAAGGAACTTCTGTGGTGGTCTAGTGGAATGATGGCTAAGAATTCTTAATGGTGGTTAAGAATCTGCCTTCTAATGCAGGGGACACAGGTCTGATCCTCAGTTAGGGAATTAAGATCTTACATTCTTTTTTTTTTAATTTTTTAAAAATATAAATGTATTTATTTTAATTGGAGGTTAATTACTTTACAATATTGTATTAGCTTTGTCATACATCAACATGAATCTGTCACAGGTATATATGTGTTCTATAGAGCAACTAAACCCCTAGAGAAGTTTGTGTAGCACCAAAAATTAAAAATAAATAAATTAAAGAAATTCAAATAAAACCCCAAAATGATCAACCATTCATAAGAAACAACACAAAAAAATGAAAAATGTTATTGACAATAACTGAGACTAAAGTGAAACAAAATGAGTATAAGAAATGCCTTTGGAAAGACCTGAACACAGATTAGTTAAGTGGGATTGCTTGCTCCTACAAGATTACCTATTCTAAAGGTATTAAAATAAACCTCAAAAGTTTGATGTCATGACTTTGACATTAAAATTTACTCTATCTAAAGTTACATAAACTGTTGATTATCTTGAGAAATTAAAGGCCAGATATCACTTTAAAAACATGGGAGGAAGGTTAGAAATCTAAACAGGAGATTTCTAATATTGACTATTATTTTTCACTTAAGAATAGACAATCGAAAATTAGTCATAATTAAGTTTAGGATGAACATAAATATGGAACAAAAAAGTTGCAAGGAGCAGAGTAGGAACTTGTTGGAAATCTGAGTGCAGATTTCCACTCAAAAGCTAAGCAGTAAATGTGAATTCTAAAATGACTAGACACAAATCAATGTCAATAAGTCTAAAAATACCATTAAAGATTTCACAATGGATACTCCCCCACCACATTTGTGTTAAGGATGAAACAACAAATCTGATTGATATGTGAGAACATATTATTCAAAAATCTTTCACATTTTATAAACTAATGTCCTTAGATGAAAGTTAAGGCTGACCAATCTTTTATGTGTATCCCATATCAATTACAAATTTAGGGCTTGTAATCCTGATATTGTTTTGTGGTGACTTAGTTTTCTAATACATTATGCTGAAGCTCCAATAATTTGGCCACCTGATGAGAAAAACTGACTCAGTGGAAAAGACCCTGCTGCTGGGAAAGATTGCAGGCAGGAGGAGGAGGGGACGACAGAGGATGAGATGGTTGGATGGCATCACTGACTGGATGGACATGAGTTTGAGCAAGCTCTAGGATTTGGTGATGGACAAGGAAGCCTGGCTTGCTGCAGTCCATGGAGTCACAAAGAGTTGGACATGACTGAGTGACTGAACTGACTGATGCTAATGTTACTTTAGCCAGGAATGATACCAAATGAAAATATCACTTTAATAGTCAGGGGATAAGGCTATAATGTCATCTTTGAGCATGAGACACAGTCTGTATGAAATTGAAACTAAGGATTCTCAGTTTTGAAAAGCCTCTAGAATAATGGCCTTTTTGCTAAAAGAGAGACTAAAAACACCTCACCCAAAGTCCTGAGGAAATGTCAAGTCAATATTAGTGAGAATCAAATCTATAGCAGTCATGAATCTGCAGCACTTATTTACATGCTGCACACTGAACATGAATCTCCAAAAGAAGAATTTAACCCCAAAACACCTGTGAGCAATAGTCCTAGTTCCCTAAAACCACCTCCATAAATGTAGGATAAAGTAAAATTTCAAAAAGAGTAATCCTCAAATGTATTGGGCCAACAGAAAAAAAAACTTGCAAACCACACAGGGCATGAGACAAAACCAAACAGAAGAGTCAAATGGGTGAACAGTCTAAAGAACCTGAGATAAGAAAACAATATGAAAGACACTATAACTATGTTTAAGATTATTAAAGGGATAAAAATCCAAATAAATAAAAATAAAAGAATATTATAAAAATAAAATAGAACAGCTTTCCAAATGCACTTATTATAATGCCTGAGAAAGAAAAATAAAATCATTTAAATTAAAAACTTAATAAGTTTAACAGCGGATTCAATAAAGTTGAACTGAAGATAAACATAAGATAATTCTTTGAAATGCAGAGAGATGGAGAAGAAAAAAGTAAATAAATAAATGAGCAGTAAGGAAAGAAACAAAAATAAGGAAATAAAGCAATCACTGAACACTCAGAAGGTGATATAAATGTGAATTAACAGAATGAATATAAAAGAGGTGTGGTTGAGAATTCTCCAGACTCAGTGAAAGAATAAATCCTTGGATTGTTACAAGCAGGCCAAATCCTGAGCAAGACAGAGGGAATTAAATTCACACACAGAAATTCTTAGTGAAATAACAGAACTCCAAAGTTAGAGATAAAGAGTTTAAAAAAGAGAAGGAAAAAATAGAATGTGGAACAATATTATTCTCACAGTGCTGATAGAAAATAACTATCAACCTAGAATTCTCCATGCAGCAATCTGTCATTAAGAATTAGAGTGAATTCAAGATATTTTCAGTCAAAAGGAGTTTATAGTTCACATATCCTCTTGGAAGCAAGTTTAGAGAGGGAAAAAAAAGATTGATAAAAGTGAAGGGAGTATCAGATGCATTTGTGAGCAAAAATAAATAAATAAATAAACATAAATGAAAACTAGGCATCTACTGAAAAGTGAACTCTAAACTTGCTTCCAAGAGGACCTCTTGGAAGCAAGTTTAGAGAGGGGAAAAAAAAGAGTGATAAAAGTGAAGGGAGTATCAGATGCATTTGTGAGCATAAATAAATAAATAAATAAACATAAATGAAAACTAGGCATCTACTGAAAAGTGAAAACAAAAATAATGACTAATTTCAAATATTCAAATGAGACAGAAAAAGTCTAAAACAACACACAAATAAAATATGACATATTGCCTCTATTGTTAGTAAGGATGGTGGTAATATTAACTTTTTGTAGGTGCAATTATATTTTAAGGGAAACTATAAGAATAATGCAAATAAAAGAAATACTTCCAAGGTGAGAAGAGGAGAGAAAACAAAACAAAACAAAAAATATATTTAATTAGTTCAGTTCTGTTCAGTCGCTCAGTTGTGTTTGACTCTTTGCAACCCCATGAATCGCAGCACACCAGGCCTCCCTGTTCATCACCAACTCCCGGAGTTCACTCATACTCACATCCATCGAGTCAGTGATGCCATCCAGCCATTTCATTCTCAGTCATCCCCTTCTCCTCCTGCCCCCAATCCCTCCCAGCATCAGAGTCTTTTCCAATGAGTCAGTTCTTCTCATGAGGTGGCCAAAGTACTGGAGTTTCAGCTTTAGCATCATTCCTTCCAAAGAAATCCCAGGGCTGATCTCCTTCAGAATGGACTGGTTGGATCTCCTTGCAGTCCAAGGGACTTTCAAGAGTCTTCTCCAACATCACAGTTCAAAAGCACCAATTCTTTGGCACTCAGCGTTCTTCACAGTCCAACTCTCACATCCATACATGACCAGAGGAAAAAACCATAGCCTTGACTAGATGGACCTTAGTCGGCAAAGTAATGTCTCTGCTTTTGAATATACTATCTAGGTTGGTCATAACTTTTCTTCCAAGGAGTAAGTGTCTTCTAATTTCATAGCTGCAGTCACCATCTGCAGTGATTTTGGAGCCCCCCAAAATAAAGTTTGACACTCCACTGTTTGCCCATCTATTTCCCATGAAGTGATGGGACTGGATGCCATGATCTTCGTTTTCTGAATGTTGAGCTTTAAGTCAACTTTTTCACTCTCCTCTTTCACTTTCATCAAGTGGCTTTTTAGTTCCTCTTCACTTTCTGCCATAAGGGTGGTGTCATTTGCATATCTGAGGCTATTGATATTTCTCCTGGCAATCTTGATTCCAGCTTGTGTTTCTTCCATGGTTGTATAGCATTACTAATTTCATAAATTAAAGAAAATATTACCAGGTGCCAACTATGTAAAAATACCAAGTTTGCCACTGTAGTTCTAGACTGAGTCCCAAGAAGATGTCAATGAGAAAAAGTTTATGTTTTATGCTTAATATTTACCTGAAAATAGAGTACCATCAACCTAAACATTTGCCTATTAACTCTGTTTTTCAGAAAATGTTATTCCAATACGGCCAGAACAGGCAAGATTAATATATTAGTGTGTGTTTCTATTTGTCTCTTGTGTGTATCTGTGCATGTTAATATATGGTTAATATATACCTGAATATTAATAAGACACTAAATGCATTCTTAAACATCATGCTGTGAAGTTTGTATAAGTCTGATTTCTGATAGTTCAGAAGGAAATAAATCCAATGATTACAATGTTCTGTATGATTGTGAAGCAACAGATGTAAAATCAGTTTACCGCTAATCATTTCAAGTGTTTATAAGCAGGAATAATTTTCAAAGAAGTTAACATGTGCCTATATATATACATATATATATATATATATATACGTTATAAATAAAATCCAGTTTGTTTCTTAAAATTAAAAATATTTACTCTGTCTTGTAATTTTGAATGCTTGATTTACAAGGTGTAGGAAAAATAATCAAGCCTACTTCAATCCAGAATAAGACTCAGTGCAATTTGGACAAGAAAATAAGATGCCTGTCTCCATATCTGGAAGTATAATAGTCCCCCTTAATCCATGGTTTCACTTTCTGTGGTTTCAGTTACCTGTAGTCAATCATGATTTGAAAATATTAAATGGAAAATACCATAAATAAGCAATTCATAAGTTTAAATTGTATGCCATTCTGTGTAGTATGATGAAATCTCATGCTGCCCGGTTCCATCTTGCCTGGACATCAATTATCTCTTCATCCAGTGTATCCTGCCCACTATTCACTTGTTATTCATTTCCCCTATGAGATCAAGTGTCATGGTATCACAGTGCTTGTATTCAAGTCATCCTTATTTTATTTAATAGTGGTCTCAAAGCTCAAGAGAGGTGATGCTGGCAATTCAGATATGTCAAAGAGAAGCTATAAAGTGCTTTCTTCAACTGAAATGATGAAAGTTATTTACTTGATAAGGAAAGAAAAAAATCATATTCTGAAGTGGCTAAGTGAAAGTGAAACTCCCTCAGTTGAGCCCAACTCTTTGCAACTCCATGAACAATACAGTTCATGAAATTCTTCAGGCCAGAATACTGGAGTGGAGTGGAGAGAATTTCCCTTCTCCAAGGTGATCTTCCCAACCCAGGGACTGAACCCAGGTCTCCCACATTGCAGGTGGATTCTTTACCAGCTGAGTCACAAGGGGAGGTGGCTAAGATCTACAGTAAGAACAAATTTTCTATCCAAGAAATTGTGAAGAGGGAAAATACATTCTTTGTAGTCTTGCTATCACACTTCAAACTGCAAAAGTTATGTCCATAGTGCGTGATAAATGTTTTGTTAACATGGGAAAAAATGTTTACGCATGTACAACAAGATATTTTGACACAGAGAGACCACACTTACATAAGCTTTGTTACAGTATAATCGATCTATTTTAATAGTTATTATTGTTCATCTCTTACTGTGTTTAATTTATAAATTAAATTTTGTTATAAGTATAGGGTTCAATAGTATTTGAGGTTTCAGGCATCCACTGAGGATGGATAAGAGGGGATTACTGTATCCATGCTTATGAGTATCTTTATGCATCACTTATTTTCAATAGAACCAGAGTAGAGTGTTCGCCAAGATGGGTGACATGGAAAACGACATTATTCTCCCTATCAATGATCCTCCAGCCTGGTTAGGAAGATAAAATAATTCTTATGGCAAAAATATGATGCTTACAGGGCCAACTATAAGCAAATAGAAATTCATAGAATGTGTATCACATGTTAACTCCTCAAGAAAGCGCTGATAAGTGTCTGAAAAGGTTAACCTAGAAGGGCTGCCTAAAGCCCAACAGAAACATAGTAACTGTAGACCAAGCACCGAGGATACAGTACTGAACAAGTTAAATGTAAGTTCTGCCCTCACAGACTTTAGTGAAGAAGATAGACACTAAATAAATAAAATAAGTGTGGAGAATATCACAAACAGGAAGTACAGGGTCTACACTGGTTCTAACCCAGTTTTGAGGGCAGGGAAGGCCTCCCTGAGGAATTGAAGGCCCTGAGGCACAAGTGAATACAATGTGTCCAAGGAACTGACAGCAAAGTAGTCAGGCTGGAGCAAAGAGTTTGAGGTAGAAATAGAAAGAAAGAAAAAAAAGAGGCCACAGAGGCACAGGAATTGAAGTGTGAAAGTGATTTAACATTGCATCTAAAAGTGAATACTAAATTTGCAAACTGGGATTAAATGGAATTTTTCGTATTCGTAACTTAGAATTAAATGCAGATGTCAAGATTTTTCTTTTTATCCTCTTTTATTCTAATAGGTTATTTGTGCAAGAGAAACCAGATCCATCAGTTATGCATCAAAGAAATGCATATGAAAGAACTGCGGACATTAAGTGATCTCTAGATTTTTTGACAACTTCAATTTTAACATGATTTCAAGCCGATCTAAAAGTTGTTTCAGGTTCACCCAGGTTGTTTCGTCATTACATCATTACTATTATCTGAATTATAAAATTTCCAAATTTTCAGAACTGGGTTAAATTATTTATAGAAATAAGGTAACAGTATGAAAAATAAAAATGATATAAAGAA
>SJYC01038500.1:0-21278 GCA_006408675.1 Madoqua kirkii
CTAGATTCTTGCCTGTGAAATCCTATGGTCAGAGGAGCCTGGTGGGGTCACAAAAGGTCCATGGGGTCACAAAAGAGTCGGACAGAATTTAGCAACTAAACAACAATACATACATATATGTATACATATATCTTCCACGTATCTCTCTGGACCAGACCTCACTCCTGAACTGCAGCCATATATACCCAGAAACCTGCTCTGAATCCACACCTATTACCTAGTTGGAATCTCAAACTTCACAAAATCCCAAGCTGGATTTTTTACCCACTTTTTCCACTTTACAGCCCACACTCCTCTAAAACATAACTATTTGCTCCCAGATCCAACCAGTCCATTCTGAAGGAGATCAGCCCTGGGATTTCTTTGGAAGAAATGATGCTAAAGCTGAAACTCCAGTCCTTTGGCCACCTCATGTGAAGAGATGACGCACTGGAAAAGACTTTGATGCTGGGAGGGATTGGGGGCAGGAGAAGAAGGGGATGACAGAAGATGAGATGGCTGGATGGCATCACTGACTCAATGGACGCAAGTCTGAGTGAACTCCAGGAGTTGGTGATGGACAGGGAGGCCTGGCGTGCTGCGATTCATGGGGTTGCAAGGAGTCAGACATGGCTGAGCGACTGAACTTAACTGAAGTGAACTGATTCAGCCACTTAAGCCCCCAATTCTCATCTTTCTAGATTCTTTGTTTCCCTCATGCTTTCTCTTTAATCTGTCAGCAAGCCCTATTGGTGTGTCTAGACACAGCTTTATCACAACTTCCAGCTATGACAGCCCTGGTTCCAGACACCATACCCTCCCAGAGGCTTCTGAAGCACATCCCACCTATTTTCTGCCTTTTCTTTTGTTTTCAAGGTCCACTCTCCACTGTGCAGTTAGATGAGTTTTTAAAAGCTAAGTTTGAGTCTGCTTCATTGACAAGTTCATTTGTGCCATATTTTGGATTCCATATATAAGGGATAACATACAGTATCCTACTGTAGAGCACATGGAGCTATATTCAATATCCTACAATAAAGCATCATGAAAAAAATATGAAAAATAATGTGTATATTATGCAAAACTGAATTGCTTTGCTGTATAGCAGAAATGAACAGGGCATTGTAAATTAACTCTACTTCAATAAAATAAATAAATTAAAAAAGAAAGTTAAATCTGATGATGCCATGGTTCTGTCCTGTTGAAAAACCATGTCAGTTTTCATACATAGAAATCTTAATAAACACTCAATGAAGTGAATTCAGTTTCATGACAATGCATACTTAGTATCTCAAACATATGAAATTATGATTGTCTCTGATAAAAAGGGATAGCCAAGGAGAGGTATGGGGGATGGCTTTTGTGAGTGAGTGGGTGCTGAGGAAGTTTTCGGAGAGCACCCATCCCAGATTTTATGTACATCCCTGAAATCAGAGTGAATCCTGATTCTTGAACTTGGCTTCTAATGAAGTCAGTGAGCTTGGTCTTGTATACATCTGAGCCAGTATAAACCACTGAGCTCTTAGAGAGCCCATAGCAACACTTTTAGGCTTGGTAAAATCAATAAACCCAGGGACTGTGAGGTTCATGTTTCTGCAGCAACACCACAGGTCATGTTGTCTGGGAGTTAATGGTCTAAGGAATGAGAATGGGTGTTAAGGGATTAATTGTTTGACTCTTCATTAAGCCAAGAAAACACAGTGAGCCACATTTGTCTTCCACACAAAATCATACAAAATTCTCTCTTTATTAAATATACATTATTTACAGTGTAAGTCTTTCTTCTGTACAACAGGAACCATAGAAAACAAAGAAATCTAAGGCTAACTTTTATTTAATTTATCCCCATACAGTGTATTAAGACAGGTTACATGGTCTACAAAACTGACTTGGAATGAGGCAACATCACTTGGGATTCTGTTTCAGGAACAAATATGAGAAGGTCAAAAGGAAAATCTAGACTCCAGAAGATCTACAAAGAGAGGTGACCTGTTTTGTGCTTTTGCCATAATAAGTATCTGATATACATATTTTTGAAGAAGAGGTTATTTTGTATTTTATTATTTCCTTTTAAAAATAATTTCCCTGCTCTTTCCCATTCTTCCAAAAGGAGGACCACTCTATGCCAGAGTGAAGCTGATTTTCCATCTGAAGTGGACATTGTAATATTGCATAACAAGGATCAGCAAACTATAGCCCATAAACCAAATTTGATATGTTGCCTATTCTTGAAAACAAAGTTTTACTGGAACATAGCCATGACTCTTTGTCCATGTTTGGCCCACTTCCTACTACAAAAGGAAAGATGAGCAATCGCAATGGAGACTGGCTGTCCTATAAAGGCTAAAGTACTGATTATCTGGCTCTGTGCAGTAAACGTTTGCTAGTTCCTTACCTAGCATATCCCGGAGACTTATCTGTGGTTCCTCCTTAGCCTGCATTCCAATTCCCAGTGACACCTCTGCCCCTTCTGTGCCTCCTCCAGTAGACTGAAGGGAGTGACAGCCCAAAGCGGCACAGCATATCAAGAGACCCGTCAACTACCAGATTCAGAAAGAAAGCGTTCTTGACGTTGGACCTCACTAAATACAAAGTCCCTCTTGCCATATAAGCACACTGTTGTAAGCAAGGTTTGGTATTTTTGCATTAGTATTTAAGGCAGGGCAAGGTTGCACAGGTTGACACTGCCATTCAAAGAGAAGAGACTATAATTCCCATGAAGACTGGGGGATGGTGTTGGCTATAATTAGGATATCTGACTAGGCAGAATCTCATTAATACTATTCCTTAAGGTTTACTGAAAATTCTATCTATGGGGAGGCTTTCCAAAGAGTCTGCAGGGCAATACAACAATCTGTTTCATCCCATTTTCGTGTCCCCTGAGGCTACTTCTGGCATTGGAGGCATGGACGAATATGATGTTGAGGAAAATTAAGACTAGGATTTAATCACTAAAACAATTAGCTTCACCTTTGATTATGACCTAAGACAGCCCTTTTAATTTGTCCTGCTGTTTTTGCAAAAGTCCCCCTGTATAACTGGGGATGATTGAAGAAAGCAGTGTGCCCAGATAGTATTGGGTGATAGGTCCCTGGAAGTATTCACTGTCAGGTACGCGGAGTAGCACATCTCATCATCATTCTGGCATGTCCACGCATGGCTGGACCAGTAAGGGGGAGAGGAAGATCCTTAGGCTGATTTCAGGATCTCAGGGCTTCTGCCCGTGGAGAATGCTGATTCAGGGTAGTGGACCTAAGGAGCTTCCTCATAGTTCCTCTAAGTGTTCAATCTGGGCAGATTAGATCATTATGGTAATAGCTCTAAAGCATCCTAGAAAAACCCTAATGAAATACAAATCTAGAAAAAAAAAATGTGGTTGATGTACTGGGAAGAGACAAAAATATTGTGCCAAGTTAAGTAAAGAATTCCTCATGCAAACCCCATGATATTGCCTCTTTTCCTAATGGGTAAAGTGAAGATCCAAATGCACTAAAGAGATTCCCGAATTAAGAGCCAGGAAAGTGGAAAGAGCTGCCACCAGTAAGTCTCTCTGGAACCAGCAAACCTTCTGTGGGAAAGTCATCAGTTGTTACCAAGTTTATGCCAACTATTCTCTCTTTCCCTTCATTCTGTTCCCACCAAGTATGGTGAAAACAACCAAACCACTTTTGCTTTAATCTTTGCTCATGTCTGTTCTACCGCTTTGTAGACTATAAATGTTTCAAAAGACAGACAACTCACTTACAAAGTACAGTAGTTCACTAAAAATATGTGCTTTTCTGTTCTCCTTCAGAGTACCTTAGTGCAAAGTAAGACAAAAGTTACTCAAAAGCAGAAAAAAAGAGTTAAATATGCAAACCTCTTCTGAAAATTTCAAATAACTGTCGACTCAAAAGAAAATATGTTTCTTCTTATCAAACAGAGATGTATGGAGGATGTCATAGAGGAAGCCTGTATAACAGCCCTATTTTGACAAAGAGATTGTGTAGGTATGTGTTGGTGACTTTTTTTTCCTTTAAGAGGTTCAAATATTTGGAATTTGTGAAGCAGAGATAAAAACAAAAGACAAGCAAAATCTGCAAAATAGATAACAAGTAAGAGTGTGAGTGAGGAAATGGAGGGAGGGTAAGAAATACTCAAGAACAGAATAAAAATAATTCAGTCACACTTTGTGTGTGTGTGTGTGTGTGTGTGTGTATGTGTGTATGTGTGTGTAAGAAAACACTTTCAAACTGCATGAGAGACATGAAATAGCACTCAGTTGTCTTCCAAGTATTCTGAAAATTTTGAGTTGGATGACACCTTCTTCCTTTAACCATCTCTGCATTGTCAGGAACAAGGAAGCCTCTTTATTGACTGGTCTACTCAAGACTTCTAGGACAAAGGAGAATTAAGTATGCCTCAGCCTTCAGGTTAAGGAAAAGTATCAGAGCTATACACTGTGTTTCAGATTGCCTTTGGCAAGCTCAGGCTACAATATGATTTTGATGGATTGTAGCCATGTAGAAATTCAAAAGATGCCAGTTACTGGTGGACAAGCTGTCAAGAATTTTTATAAGAAAGAACTCAAGGGCCTGATTCCTATCTCCATAAGGGGCCTTGGAGTCTCCCCGGGTAGCTCTTGTAACTGAATGGGCTTCTTGCAGAGATGACAAATGTGTGATTTTTTTTTTCAGATTTGGAAAAATCCCCCCAGAGCACAGATATGAGACTTAACTTAGATGGATGACACCTTTGAATCAATGAGTTACTCAAAGCAGTACTTCATCCAGTTCTCCATGATCTTCCTAAATTGAGTCAATATGGTTCATCAGGATGCAATAGAGTTTTAGGAGAAGCTAGAGTATGACAAAAATGCCTTAAGGAAAATCTGGAAGAACAAAGGCATGCAATAAGTCATGAATAAATTTCACAAAAGAACTGGAAAATGAAAAAGGGAAAAATGGAGATTGTTGGGTCTGACCCTTACAAGGAGGGCTTTCAGAATCCCCTACCCAGAGTTAAAACAAGAATGGAGAGAATACCGCTTCCCCAGAAGTACTTTAGAGATGGAGATTATTTATCCTTGTCCCTACAGAGTCAATCCATTTCCCTCCAGAGAAATATACCCACAGAGATTGATACTTGCTTTAAGAAAGGAACACAAAGCAGCTTATTGAAGGCAGAAGTAATAAATAAGAAGAAATATATAGAAATATTTTCCAGAAAGTGTCTGTTTCTTTCAGTCTCCAGTAAGTCTATGACAACAGTATATGCTTCCCCTGTCAGGCTTTGGGCTTTCCAAGGTCAAGAACAAGGTGCAGTATATGTTAATATACTCAGTATCTAACACAGCCCTTAGAGTATTGGGTAATAATTACTCCATGAATGAAGTATAGACCAGTTTTCTTCTTTTGTTCTGATTCTGCTCCTGTGACCTTGTGGTGGGCAATAGTCTAACAAAAGATGGAAGTCTGGTTAGTACCATCTCTGTTATTACTCAAGGGTATAAAAACCATTTTGAAAAAAATAACAGCCCTAGGATCCTTAAAATAAATATTACCCTTGCAGTTCAGAGTAGAGAATAAGTGAAGCTTTTCTTAAAAATATATCTAGAGAAGTGACAAATGTCTAACTCTCTAGACAAATTCTCCTATAAACATAGCATTCTAACCTATACACATAAGGAATGATGTAGCATCAAATACATGTTTACGGTAAGCAAACACACTGCTGCTTACATAAATAGATTTGTTTGGTGGGAATGATATCACTGAAATGGCCCCCTTTAAATGTGAAATTTCACAGGTGTTTTTGGTTTTCCTATAAAGCACATTCTATAAAATACTTTGGTAAACAGCAATTACCAAAGAGAGTTAAAGTGTAGGATTATGGCGATCCAACTGGCCAACATGTGCAGTCAGGAAACTCAAAGCAGAAAACTATGGTTAAGGAGGCATCAGAATGCTTTCAAACACTTTTTTGCTTTAGATTAAAATTGTTCAAGGATTGAAACACACAAATTAACAGTTGCACAAAACTCCATGGATTTTGGTACCAATGAGGAAAGATAGGCAGAGTTCACACTTCTTTGTCACTGAAAAGTGTGTTTTCCCTTGGAAGGAGCAGCATGCTTGCTTTCCATATACATCTAGTGAAAGTTAGTGTTCTCTGGGGTTATGAAATATTCCAACCCTGTAAAAATAAGTTTTATTTAGCCCTGAGACTCTGCTTATAAGAGTGGCGTGCTGATTGCACTGTCTTGGCATTCGTCATTAAGTCTGTGATACATAGTATGGATGGATAGATAAGTCTACAGATATGGGGAGGTTTGCTGGTAGATTCTGTAGTGGAGATGTGGCAAGGATGGAGTTTCCCAAAGTTTTCACCCTACAGAACTACCCACAAGCATAAGTAGATGAGAAAAACAAATACTCCAAGTCGGCCTCTGATAGTCCTCCATTTCTTATATCTGTACTATGTCAGCAAAATATAGTCCCTACTTCTCAGAGACTTGAATAATGTGCAGTTCCAGTTTTATTACTAAACCTTCTTTTTCCTTCCATTTCATTACTGGAGATGCTTCAGGCTAAACCCACTGCACTACATGGTAACTTTTATTTCAGGGGACAGAGGATGATATCGCCAAGCAAAAGGCTGATTTATAAAGTCTTTTTATAGAATAGAAAATTCAAAAGTGAACATTGGAAATAGGAGAGAACAGGGCAGAAGGAAACAATGTTTTAAGATCTTTCCTCTCATGAATGGATCATTCATCTTATTAAAGTTAGAAGGGGGAAAAAAAAACCTTGTTAGAATTACTTTAAAATAAATTTGCTAGCAAAAGGATATAATGGAAATGATTAAGAATCCACGTAAATTTTAAAAGAGAGAATGTATCTTTAGAACACCTTCTATTTGAGAAATATGATTGCAAACAAAATCCTGTCCCCATGTTCTCTGACACTGAAAACCTGAAATAGACTTGAAATGGGGTGAAGCTGAGGAGCTCCTCATTGTGAGCCTCATCATGCAGGAAAGTGTTAAAACAGTCAGAGGTGATAGACACAAAAATGAAAAGATGAGATTCAAATTCAGTCTGTCTCGTAAAGAGAATCAGCAAGTACTTTCCACATCTGTGGCTCATTCTGTTTGCATTTCCAGCATACTAGAACATTTATATAGTTTTCCCCTTATCTTTTTCCTGAAGATGGCCCAGAGGCAAAGAGTGAGGAATGTTCCTATAGCAAAGCCACCAGGATTCTTACCACCACCTCAAGGATGAGCCCAAGATAGCTTCTTGAAGGAATAATGATGTTTCTCAGCTGTTTTGGTACCAAAATGATGCATACCCTGAAACATGTCACTGCCTCACCTGGGAGTTTATGCCTATAGAAAGAAGCGTGTGGGGACCTTTACATACATAAGATGCAGCAGACTTGAAAATATGATGCACTGTAGAACCCAAGGGCCCTTTTAAAATTATGAAAAGCAGTGGTAGCTTCCTGGAGCTAGTCAGAATGTCTCATATGTCAGTTCATCCTAAACCTCCTAGAAAAAGATGGCTCAGTGGCAGACGTGGGTTATTATCTCTATTCTAAAATGTGAACTTGTGTTTATGCTTTTCACCAGATCTTTAGTGAGGGGATGGAAGGAAAAAAATTCTGTTTGGCATTTCTTTGCTTTCATGCAGCTTTTGTTTGTTTGCTTTGCTTTTTGTTTTTGTCTTGTCTTTATTTTTCTTTAAAGCTGAGTTGAGATGGTTTAAACTCTTTTATGGAACCAAATACTATTTTAGACTTTGAGTTGCTTTCTGATGCAACTGATATATATATCAGTATAATGATCTCAGGAATAACCTAGCTAATATTTCTTACAAAATTAGAAGAGGCATTTTCAAAATTATAGAATATCTACTTCCTAGCAGCTGTCTTTTTACCTCCTAGTTTCAAGTGACTATTTTCCATGCTTCCCCTAGGTTTATGCTATTGTGTGCTGTTCTAAAGTGTCAGCCCCAGGAGAGAGTGGTAAGAAAGGAACACAGTAATAGCTTATGACTATCAGGAGTCCTATTTTTAAAAATACTCAGGGGATAAGAGAGTGAACAATGATGATGAGTTAGGGCAATGGGCTTCCTATAGTAAGGAAAATTAATACACAACAAACCTCTCTGTTTCCTTTTAAAGTGCCACTGACACAAACAGGCCCTGGTATCTTCCTTTTTGGTACCCTGAGTTCTCTGGTCAGAGTGGACTTGAAATGGGCGAGGATGTCTAGGATGATGGTTAGATGTTGAAGTCACAGAGCTCAGGTTCCAGGTAAGCCCGCAAGACTGAATAGTTGCAGAATTGAAGGCTGCATCTTAGAAATCAGAAATACAGAACAGAATATGGACGTGTGCACACCCATGTGTCTCTTCCTTGTCTAAAGTAGTCAAATCAATCTCTTGAGTGATCATTTTCACCATGATAAGTTTGTTAAAGAGGAAGGCAGTGGCCATAGCTGCCTAGTATTCTGGGCTAGTTTGAGGGGATAGATGCTGTGGTGAATGCAGGTATGTCCCCAAAATAAAAGGGAAACAGAGAAAGAGAATGACCAAAATTAAAGTATAGGAGTAACTGGATAAACAGAAACCAAAAATAAACAAAGAAAGAATCTGAGATGACCCTGCAGTTTTTCAGATGAAATATTCCCGCTTACACTCGCTCACTGTATTTTGCAAATCAATGTCATTTCTAAAGGAACTGTCCAAATTTTCTGGATATTCCTTCTCCTTCATTTGGTTGGTGCGATGTGACTGCTTATGCTGGTAAAGGAAGCGGCTCATGATGCCAATGATCGAGAAGATGATGAATATCACCACTGCTATTACTCCTGTTGAGAAAGAGAAACAAAACAGAAGGCAATTATCATAGATCAGCTGATCAGAAGAAAGAATTTAAAGAAGACAACAAGGTCACTTAGGACAAAGAACCAAACAAAAACAAACAAACAAGCAACAAACTCTGCCACATGTCCAGAAATAAACACAGGCTAAAATGTTTTCAGGCTTCAATTACCAAAAAAACCCCTCTTTCAGACTAGTGATGGAGCAAGCCAGTTTATATCAGAGAAGGTTATATTTAACAGACTAAGAATGTCATCAAATAAACATGGAATCAGACTAGCAAATGATCTCTTAATAAATTCCTCCAAGACTTGCTTTCAAGAATATGCCTGAATCACTTTTAATTGGCACACTTCTTTGTCACCTTGCAAATAAATAAGTATCTTTGACCTATTTCAGCATCCTAGAAAAGAATACTTAAGTATCTCACGTCCCAGTACTTACACTATGGATGTAAATTTGTTTACAATATATGTTTGCTTTACTAAAAATGTCTTATTAATAATGAAATACTTACTAAACATTCAGGGCATTTTACCCTGCTGCACACTCTGTAAGATTCAGAGTAGTTGAAGATGGTACCCTTCTGTCCTCCAAAGTCAACTACAATAGCAAAGGTCTGCCCTATTGTGTCAGATTCTCGCCTACTTCAGACTGATTCTGATTTTACTGGATCTACTTGGCAAGTCATTCTCACTGATCCTAAGGTTTTCTCCCTATCTTTGCCAGGAATTCTCTTGAGAAGTGAATAGCAAAGTCAGCAAAGGATGGTAAAAATGTGGATGCTGTCAAATTTCTAAAGAGAGAAACAATCTATAGGAGAAAGAATGTTTCTAAACATTAAAATCTTTGAAAAAAAGATCTTTGAAAAACCAGGTAAATTAACAAACCGAGAAATAAACTGGGTAGAGTGAATGATACCCAGGAATGGGCTGCAGCTTTAAGAGATGAAATACAGAACTGGTTTCTACTCCTTCAGGACATGGAATATTTAGAGTGGGAGGCTGTGAACCCCCCAGGAACTTTCTTCAGGGTTTGGGATGAATATCCTGTTCTTAGACTCAAGGAAGCCTATATACTAGTGGGAAAAATCAGCAGTCACTAAAGTCTTTTACTACTTGTCAAATGAAAAATTATATGACGAGAAACAGGCATCAAATGGTTTCCTATATTTCTTTTTGCAAAAAAAAAATCAACTTGGACTTTATTCCTGAAGCAGAAATTCAGGCCAGACATTTGAAGAACTTTGTTAAGGAAACGAGTGTATGTGTATGTGTGTGTGTGTGTGTGTGTGTATGTGTATGGGTATGTGTGTGTTTTCCTCACAATCTTATTGTAATTATGCACCTCTCTGCTCCCCTTGCCAGTTGTGCTGCCTTCCTTAAAACACCACTCACTGGTTCTGCTGTTACCTGTTTACCCTCCCTATCCCAACCAACCCCAGCCAAGCTGTGAGTTCTTAACAGGGCAGCATCCGTGTTTTTCCTCATCCTACTTCTATACTTAGTGCTGGTCCTGATCTGTAATGGGGTTCATTCCATAGATGTTAAATAAATGGCTACTGTGATTTTTAAGAGCAAATTCCATCTAGTGTAGAACAGCTCATCTAGCCTGCCAGAAGGCAGAGACAGGGATGCTGTGAGGACCCTGGTTCTTAGATGGAAATGAATTGAGTCAGTCTCTTACAGGCATCTTCCATTAAACAAATTTTGGGAGTCATTCTGTGTTGCAAGGCCCAGATGGACAAATCAAGCACCTGGAGGTAGCAGTCAAGCTGAGGAAAAATACACAGTGCAGAGACCAAGAGGCAGGGAGAAAATGGAGAAGTAAGGGAGAAGGGAAGGCGGGGTTCACAGCAGAGCAGACAAGATCTGCCTCTGTAACCATATGTGCTGCTGGATTGGAAACTACGGTCCTATGAGTTTCACCCTGCTCATTTGATCCACTCGGTGGATAAAACCCGACAGGATGATGATTTTGCCCATCTGTTTGTGCCAACATGGCTTCTTTCCATATGTAGTTTTATTGGTTTGCTTTGCTTGTGCTTTAGGAAAAATGACAACTGGATGAGATCAACAGGATGCATGCTGCCTGTCTCGAAGTAAATTATCCAGCTGTTGACTCTGTGCTCAGCTGCCTGGTGGCTGAGGGGAAAGAAGACTCCATGGAGCTGCCGGTACCTGGCCTGCGGGGAGGATGTCTTTGATCATCAAAGCATTATGACTATTCATGAAAAGGCTCACATTCTTGCAAATCATGCAGGGCTCTGGGTGCTGGATGGCCACAACTGAGGAAGAATTCAGATAATTCCTCCAGACCACAGAATCACTTATGTCTGTTCTGCTTTCAGCCACAAAGCATGGTTTACCTCCAATGACGGCCGAGTCACTTCGCACTGCATTGGTGAGTGGTTCCCGCTCATCTGTCTTCCCAAAAAGATCTGAAAGGAGTAAAAGACACTGAAAGTCCTAGCAGGAGCTCTATAATATGCATTTGAGATGACACACCTGTGGGTTAGACTAGATGATATCAGAGAGTTAGGAGTTGGCATTTTGGAAGGAACCCAAACAAGCATATACAGGGGGGGGAAAAAAAGAGAGTATTTGAAGTACTCTGCTTATACCCCATACTTGCATGATTCTGTTAGAATCTATATAAGCCATAATATAAAGGATTAAACAAAATAATGGTGGCATTATGTCTGCTTTAATCTACTGCTTACCTCTCAGCCTAATTTTGATGTCCTTTTCTGCTTTGCTGGATAGTTTCTATACATGACAACACCTTCTTCCCTCAATCACACTTGCCTCTGCTTTAGAGGTTTCTTTAATTACAAGAGATTTCTGAGTTCATTGGCAGGAAAGAACAAAAGTGTTGGTGCATTAACACACCCAGGAAACTCTCACTAGAGTGTTTTACTAGATGTACATTTATATATATATAAAGAGAAACAAATTTGAAGGCACCTAGACCTGGTTTCTAATCTTTGCTCTGACATCAGTCTGGTGACACTGAACTACGTACATTTTAAAACAACAACCTACAAAGGTATTAAAAGGGGTTAATGATCCTAGAGATATCCATATAGTGCACATAAAATTTTCAGGACTTATAGCACATATCCTATCATTAGTTCTGCTGTATCATTTAATTCTCTGGAAATGACTCCAACATGATTATTGTTTTTCCCATTTTCACAGATACCAAAGCCATTAAGTAACCTAACCTGCCCAAAGTTCCATAGTCTAGTATTGGAAGATTCAGAACACAAATTAAGCCTAACAAGAGTCACATGCATGTACTTTTCTAGGATACATACCTGACTGCTGCCAAGAAAACACCAAGATCAGTAATAAGCAGGGAGCAGAAAAACTCTATGCCCTTACTTTGCTCATAATTCACAATTTATTTGGCAACTGATGAACATACCTGACTAAATTAAATCCTAAGAATACTCCTAGACACCTAGGATGATGGTGACTAAGAAAGCTATAAGAGGTATTTCAAGTACCATGGTGCTTTCCTATTATCAAGGAAGGTTGGTTTTAATCGCATGAATTTTATTAGTTCAAAGGCCAGCTTACCTTCCTTTCCTCAAAACACTCAATCCTCAGAACAATAACCACTTTAAATAGTAGTGAAAAAAATATATACCTACATACATATATGGGCTTCCCTGATAGCTCAGTTGGTAAATAATCTACCTGCAATGGAGACTCTGGTTCAATTCCTGGGTTGGGAAGATCTTCTGGAGAAGGGACAGGTTACCACTCCAGTATTCTTGGGCTTCCTATATGGCTCAACCGGCAAAGAATTTGCCTGCAATGTGGGATACCTGGGTTCAATCCCTGGGTTGGGAAGATCCCCTGGTGAAAGGAAAGACTATCCTCTCCAGTATTCCGGCCTGGAGAATTCCATGGACTTTATAGTCCATAGGGTCACAAAGAGTCAGACATGACTAAGTGACTTTCACTCACTCACTCACATACATATATGTATCCATTTCTAACTACTCATTGTATTAGAGTTGTTGTTTGGTAGCTAAGTCCTATCCAACTCTTTTTGTGACCCTGTGTACTGTACCCTGCTAAGATCCTCTGTCCACGGGATTTCCCAGGCAAGAATACTAGAGTGGGTAGCCATTTCCTTCTCCAGGGGATCTTCCTGACCCAGGGATAGAACCTGAGTCTTCTGCTTGGCAGGCAAATTATTTGCCACTGAGCCACCTGGGAAGCTCTATATTAGAAATGGGGTTATTTAAATATATTAAATATCAATCTAAGAAACCAGTCATAATTCTTAACTGCCTGTAATCATACAAGGTAAGGAATTGATTCAATTTAGCTTTTAGCCTGAAAGCTTCTTGAAGACATCAAAGTAGCACTGGTGAAAGAATTTTCATGGAGTATTTTCTTGCACACCTGATGAGGAATGCACCGTAGTCACTGTATTCACATCCGAATCCATCAGAGAGGCACAGCTGGATTCTGTCAAGGCCCCTTGGATGGTTACAGGTGCGGTGGTAGAATGGCGCAGGGCTGCCTTCAGTGGTGTAATATGGTTGTATTGGACTGAGGCCAGACACCCAACAAAACCCAGAGCATTGGCTTTGGCAACTTCAGCATCCAATCCAAGATTCTCTGCAATGTGAAAAACAATTAGTTAAAAAAAAAACAAACAAATAAAAACAAAAAAACTGCTCCATCTCCATGTTAAATAATGTTTGAAATTACAGAAAGTGCCTTTTTATTCATTGAATAAAGGAAATTGTTCTTTCTCTCTCTGCATCTACTTTCTTGAAAGTCTACCCTAAATATAAGTGTCAATACATCAACCACATACTGCAGAAAATTGCTTGGGCTATTTTGCTTTGAGATAATGTTTCAAACTTCTAAATTTTCATTCATGTATTTTATGAACTGCAACGAATACTTAATAAATCTCCTCTACACTCTAGATGTTTTATATTACAGAATTTAGATCATTATCTCCATCACAGTTTATTTATGGATGCTGGTGATTAATTCAAGCATACTACAATGCTCATTACAATACTTCACTCAAAATGATCGTAAGAAAAAAAGTGAAATGAGGCAGAGAGATAGGAAGTTCAAAGTGATCCTCTCAGAAGTTTATCATGTTGGTGTTTTCAGCAACTTGTATACACTATATACTAATACATTTTCATACATTAATAGCTTGACCATATATTCAAGATTTTCACATGCTTAGTTCTGTCCATATTACAGACTGATGAGCATGGATTTTCTATGACAGCACTCAATCTCCCAAAGTGTCTTTGAGTTTTTATAAAAGATAATGAGGCAATCATTTATGAATCATGGCAAGATCAAATGTCTCATTTGCTTCAAGATTTGTGATGATATTACTCAGTATGCCATTTCTTTATTTTAATAAGGATTATTTGAACAAATTTCTGTGATGCAATTGCATAAGATGACAATGCAGGATGGACTTATTCCCCTCTTTTAAAGCATAATAGCTTCAATAGACCTAGATGGTTCAAACAGTTATTTTATTCTGATGAAATGCATATTTTCTGGAAGAAGACAAGGACTTTCCTCTCAATCAGATTAATTATAATTTACTTTCATTCATAAATTATCAAAGAGTGCCTCCAGGGATCACCATGCAAGCATTTTGTTGGCCACATTTAGGGAAGTTATATAGAGGAAAATGAGAAACTAATATCCCTCAACAATGCTATGTTTACTTTTGACCTTATTATTCCTTCCTGAGCAACACCCATGTTCAGTTCAGTTCAGTTCAGTCGCTCAGCCATGTCTGACTCTTTGCAACCCCATGAATCGCAGCATGCCAGGCCTCCCTGTCTATCACTGTCTCCTGGAGTTCACTCAAACTCACGTCCATTGAGTCATTGATGCCATCCAGCCATCTCATCCTCTGTCATCCCATTTTCCTCCTGCCCCCAATCCCTCCCAGAATCAAAGTCTTTTCCAGTGAGTCAACTCTTCTCATGAGGTGGCCAAAGTACTGGAGCTTCAGTCCCAGCATCATTCCTTCCACAGAACACCCAGAGCTGATCTCCTTTAGAAAGGACTGGTTGGATCTCTTTGCATTCCAAGGGACTCTCAAGAGTCTTCTCCAACACCACAGTTCGAAAGCATCAATTCTTCAGCCATGTAAACCTCACTAATCCCTCTTATCTTATGGGAAAATAAAAGAAATTATGTGTATTAATTTAATGTGGCTGTTGTAACAAATTGTTGTTGATGTTGCTCAGTCACTCAGTCATGTCCAACTCTTCGTTACCCCATGGATTGCACCACTAGGCTTCCCTGTCCTTCACCATTTCCCAGGTCTTTCTCAAACTTGTGCTCAATGAGTCAATGATGTTATCCACCATCTCATCCTCTGTCGTCCCCTTCTCCTACTTCCTTCAGTCTTTCCCAACATCAGAGTCTTCTGTAATGAGTCAGCTCTTTGCATCAAGTGGTCAAAGTACTACGAGCTTCAGCTTCAGCATCAGTCCTTCTAATAAACATTCAGGACTGATTTCCTCTAGGATGGACTGGTTTGATCTCCTTGCAGTCCAAGGGACTCTCAAGAGTCTTCAATACCACAGTTCAAAAGCATCAGTTCTTCAGCAATCAGCCTTCTTTATGGTCCAATTTTCACATCCATATAGGACTACTGGAAAAACCATAGTTTTGACTAGACAGACGTTTGCTGGCACAGTAATGTCTCTTCTTTTTAGTATGCTGTCTAGGATGGTCATAGCTTTTCTTCCAAGAAGCAAGCATCTTTTAATTTCATGGCTACAGTCATCATCTGCAGTGATTTTGGAGCCTAAGAAAATAAAATATGTCACAGTTTCCATTGGTTCCCTATCTATTTGCCATGAGTTGATGGGACTAGATGCCATGATCTTTGTTTTTTGAATGCTGAGCTTTAAGCCAACGTTTTCACTTTCCCCTTTCACCTTCATCAAAAAGCTCTTTATTTCCTCTTCACTTTCTGCCATAAAGATGGTGTCATCTGCCTATCTGAGTTTACAGATATTTCTCACCACAATCTTGATTCCAGCTTGTACTTTATCCAGCCTGGTATTTCTCATGATGTACTCTGCACAGAGGGTAACTGAACAGAGTGAAATAAACAGCCTTGATGTACTCCTTTCCGAATATGGAACCAGTCTCTTGCCACTGGAGACTCCCTGGCACTTATAGGAGAAGATGATTGCATGTTTTTCTACTCCACCATCTTGAAGTATTTGATCAGAGGGATCACAAGCTGTGTCTGACTCAATGAAACCATGATCCATATCATATAGGGCCACCTAAGATGGATGGGTCATGGTGGAGAGTTCTGTAAATGTGGTCCACTGGAGAAGGGAGTAGTAAACCACTTCAATATTCTTGCCTTGAGAACCCCATGAACAGTGTGACAATGCATAAAGATATGACATTGAAAGACAAATTCCCCAGGTCAGTAGGTGCCCAATAGGCTAAAGGAAAAATGCAGAGCAATTATAACGAATTAGCATAAACTTAAACAACTTAGCATAAAACAACACATGTTTTATCTTAGAACTCTGCAGAAGTCTGATACAGGTTTCCACTGAGCTAAAATCAGGATGCTGTCAATTTGCATTTTTTGCTAGAGGCTCCAGGGGATAACACATTTCTTTGTCTTTTCTTTTGTTTGTTTGTTTGTTTTTTTCTTTAAATTTATTTATTTATTTTAATTGGAGGCTAATTACTTGACAGTTTTGCAGTGGTCTTTGCCACACAGTGACGTGAATCAGTCACGAGTGTTTATGTGTCCCCTATCCTGAACCACCCTTCTACCTCCCTCCCTATCCCATCCTTCAGAGTTGTCCCAGTGCACCAGCCCTGAGCGCCCTGTCTCATATTTCAAAACTAGACTGACAATCTAGTTCACATATGGTAATACACATGTTTCAATGCTAATCTCTCAAATCATCCCACCCTTGCCTTCTTCCACATAATCCAAATTTTGTTCTTTACATCTATGTCTATGTTGCTCTCTCACATATAGGGTCATCATTACCATATTTCTAAGTTCCATATATGTGCATTAATATACTGTATTAGTGGTCTGGTATTCCCATCTGTTTCAGAATTTTCCACAGTTTACTGTGATCCACACAGTCAAAGGTTTTGGTATAGTCAATAAAGCAGAAATAGATGTTTTTCTGGAACTCTCTTGCTTTTTCTATGATCCAGCAGATGTTGGCAAATTGATCTCTGGTTCCTCTGCCTTTTCCAAAACCAGCTTGAACATCAAGGAGTTCACGGTTCACGTATTGCTGAAGCCTGGCTTGGAAAATTTTGAGCATTACTTTACTAGCATGTGAGATGAACGCCAGTGTGCAGTAGTTTGAGCATTCTTTTGCATTGCCTTTCTTTGGGATTGGGATGAAAACTGACCTTTTCCATTCCTGTAGGCACTGCTGAGTTTTCCAAATTTGTTGGCATATTGAGTGCAGCACTTTCATGGCATCATCTTTCAGGATTTTAAATAGCTCAACTGGAATTCCACCACCTCCAGTAGCTTTGTTCGTAGTGATGCTTTCTAAGGCCCACTTGACTTCACATATGCAGGTAAGGAAGCAAGAGTTAGAATTGAACATGGAACAACATACTGGCTCCAAATAGGAAAAGGAGTATGTCAAAGCTGTATATTGTCACCCTGCTTATTTAACGTTCCAGTAGCTTTGTTCGTAGTGATGCTTTCTAAGGCCCACTTGACTTCACATATGCAGGTAAGGAAGCAAGAGTTAGAATTGAACATGGAACAACATACTGGCTCCAAATAGGAAAAGGAGTATGTCAAAGCTGTATATTGTCACCCTGCTTATTTAACGTATATGCAGAGTATATCATGAGAAACACTGGGCTGGAAGAAACACAAGATGGAATCAAGATTGCCAGGAGAAATATCAGTAACTTCAGATATGCAGATGACACCATCCTTATGGCAGAAAGTGAAGAGGAACTCAAAAGCCTCTTGATGAAAGTGAAAGAGGAGAGTGAAGCAGTTGGCTTAAAGCTCAACATTCAGAAAATGAAGATCATGGCATCTGGTCCCATCACTTCATGGGAAATAGATGAGGAAACAATGAAAAGAGTGTCAGACTTTATTTTGGGGGGCTCTAAAATCACTGCAGATGGTGACTGCAGCCATGAAATTAAAAGACACTTACTTCTTGGAAGAAAAGTTATGACCAACCTAGATAGTATATTCAAAAGCAGAGACATTACTTTGCCAACAAAGGTCCATCTTGTCAAGGCTATGGTTTTTCCAGTGGTCATGTATGGATGTGAGAGTTGGACTGTGAAGAAAGCTGAGCGCCGAAGAATTGACGCTTCTGAACTGTGGTGTTAGAGAAGACTCTTGAGAGTCCCTTGGACTGAAAAGAGATCCAACCAGTCGACTCCAAAGGAGATCAGCCCTGGGATTTCTTTGGAGGGAATGATGCTGAAGCTGAAACTCCAGTATTTTGGCCACCTCATGCGAACAGTTGACTCATTGGAAAAGACTCTGATGCTGAGAGGGATAAGGGGAAGGAGGAGAAGGGGATGACAGAGAATAAAATGGCTAGATGGCATCACTGACTCGATGGACGTGATTCTGAGTGAACTCTGTGAGCTGGTGTTGGACAGGGAGGCCTAGCATGCTTTGATTCATGGAGTTGCAAAGAGTCGGACATGACTAAGTGACTGAAATGATCTGAACTGAACTGATACTGTATTGATGTTTTTCTTTATGACTTACTTCACTCTGTATAACAGGCTCCAGTTTCATCCACCTCATTAGAATTGATTCAAAAGTTTTCTTTTTAATGGATGAATAATATTCCATTGTGTATATGAACTACAGCTTTTTTATCCATTTGTCTGCTGATCAACTTCTTAGATTGCCTCCATGTCCTAGCTTTTGTAAATAGTGTTGCGATGAATACTGGGGTACCTGTGTTTCTTTCAATTCTGGTTCCCTCAGTGTGTATGCCCAGCAGTGGGATTGCTGTGGTGTATAACATTTCTATTTCCAGTTTTTTTTTTAAGTAATCTTCACACTGTTCTCTATAGTGGCTCTACTAGTTTGCATTCTCACCAACAGTGTAAGAGGGTTCCCTTTTCTCCCAGCCCTCTCCAGCATCTATTGGTTGTAGATGTTTTGATAGCGGCCATTCTGACCAGTGTAAGATGGTGCCTTACTGTGGTTTTGACTTGCATTTCTCTGATAATGAGTGATGGAGAGCATCTTTTCATGTGTTTGTTAGCCATCTGTATATCTTCTTTCGAGAAATATCTATTTAGTTGTTCAGACCATTTTTTGATTGGGTCATTTGTTTTTCTGGATTTGAGCTGCATGAGCTACTTGTAAATTTTTGAGATTTGTTCTGTGTCAGTTGCTTCATTTGCTATTATTTTCTCCCATTCTGAAAGAAGAGAGTGAAAAAGTTGGCTTAAAGCTCAATATTCAGAAAACTAAGATCATGGCATCCGGTCCCATCACTTCATAGTAAATAGATGGGGAAACAGTGTGAACAGTGGCTTATTTTATTTTTCTGGGCTCCAAAATCATGGCAGATGGTGATTGCAGGCATGAAATCAAAAGACGCTTGCTGCTTGGAAGACAAGTTATGACCAAACTAAACAGTATATTAAAAAGCTGAGACATTATTTGCCAACAAAGGTCCATTTAGTCAAGGCTATGGTTTTTCCAGTAGTCATGTATGGATGTGAGATTTGGACTATGAAGAAAGCTGAGCACCAAAGAATTGATGCTTTTGAACTGTGGTGTTGGAGAAGACTCTTGAGAGCCCCTTGGACTGCAAGGAGATCCAAGCAGACCATCCTAAAGAAGATTAGTCCTGGGTCTTCACTGGAGGGACTGATGTTGATGCTGAAACTCCAATACTTTGGCCACCTAACGCAGAGGGCTGACTTTTTTGAAAAGACCATAATGCCGGGAAAGATTGAGGGCAGGAGGAGAAGGGGATGACAAAGGATGAGATGGCTGGATGCCATCACTGACACAATGGACATGGGCTTGGGTGGACTCTGGGACTTGCTAATGGACAGGGAGGCCTTGCATGCTGCAGTTCATGAGGTTGCAAAGAGTTGGATATGACTAAGCAACTGAACTGAACTGAACTCTCCCATTCTGAAGGCTATCTTTTCACCTTGCTTATAGTTTTCTTCATTGTGTAAAAGCTTTTAAGTTTAATTAGGTCCCATTTGTTTATTTTTGTTTTTATTTCCATTACTCTTGGAGGTGAGTCATGGAGGATCCTGCTATGATTTATGTCAGAGTATGTTTTGCCTATGTTCTCCTTTAGGAGTTTTATAGTTTATGGTCTTATATTAAGATCTTTAATTCATTTTGATCTTATTTTTATGTATGGTGTTAGAAACTGTTCTAGTTTCATTCTTTTACAAGTGGTTGACAAGTTTTTCCAGCACCACTTGTTAAAGAGATTGTCTTTTCTCCATTGTATATTCTTGCCTCCTTTGTCAAAGATAAGGTGTCCATGGTGTGTGAATTTATCTCTGGGCTTTCTATTTTGTTCCATGGATCTATATTTATATCTTTATGCCAGTACCATACTGTCTTGATGACTGTAGCTTTGTATTATAGCCTGAACTCAGGCAGGTTGATTCCTCCATTTCCCTTCTTTTTTCTCAAGATCGCTTTGGCTGTTTGAGGTTTATTATTTGTGAAATTATTTGTTCTAGTTCTCTGAAAAATACTGTTGGTAGCTTGATAGAGGTTGCAATAAATCTATAGACAGCTTTTGGTAGTATACTAATTTTCACTATATTGATTCTAATCCATGAACATGGTATATTTTTCCATCTATTTGTGGCATCTTTGATTTTTTTTGTCAGTATTTTATAGTTTTCTGTATGTAGGTCTTTTGTTTCTTTTGCTAGATTTATTTATTTATTATTTCTTTAGGTAGAAATATTTTATTCTTTTCCTTATAACGGTGAATGGAATTGTTTCTTTAATTTTCTTTCTCTTTTCTCATTGTGAGTGTATAGGAATGCAAGGGATTTATAGAATTTTGTCAAGAAAATGCACTGGTCATAGCAAACACCCTCTTCCAACAACACAAGAGAAGACTATATACATGGACATCACCAGATGGTCAACACAAAAATCAGATTGATTATATTCTATGCAGCCAAAGATGGAGAAGCTCTATACAGTAAACAAAACAAGACCAAGAGCTGACTGTGGCTCATTCATGAACTTCTTATCACCAAATTCAGACTTAAATTAAAGAAAGTAGGGAAAACCGCTAGACCATTCAGATATGACCTAAATCGAATCCCTTATGATTATACAGTGAAAGTGAGAAATAGATTTAAGGGCCTAGATCTGATAGATAGAGAGCCTGATGAACTATGGAATG
>SJYC01038501.1:0-67610 GCA_006408675.1 Madoqua kirkii
CTGGCATTACTTTGGAAGGAATAATGCTAAAGCTGAAACTCCAGTACTGTGGCCACTTCATGCGAAGAGTTGACTATTGGAAAAGACTCTGATGCTGAGAGGGATTTGGGGTATAGAAGAAGGGGATGACATTGGATGAGATGGGTGGATGGCATCACGGACTCAATGGACGTGAGTCTGAGTGAACTCCAGGAGATGGTGATGCTAGGGAGGCCTAAGTGAAGTGAAGTTGCTCAGTCGTGTCCGACGCTTTGTGACCCTATGGACTGTAGCCTACCAGGTTCCATCCATGGGATTTTTCAGGCAAGAATACTGGAATAGGTTGCCATGGCCTAGCGTGCTGCAATTCATGAGGTCACAAAGAGTTGGACACGAATGAGTGACTGAACTGAACTGTAGCTTTACTATATTGATTGATTAGCTCTTGTAATTTTCTGGTGGTGTCTATAGAATTTTGTAGAGGATCATATCATCTTTATGCAGAGGATCATATCATTTGCCAACAATGAGAGTTTTACTTCCTCTTTTCCAATAGGGATTCCTTTTATTTCTTTTTCTGCTCTGATTGCTGTGGCTAAAAATTCCAAAACTATGTTGAATAGTAGTGGTAAGTAGGGGCATCCTTGTCTTGTTCCTGACTGTAGAGGAAATACTTTCAGTTTTTCAGCATTGAAGATAATGTTTGCTGTGTGTTTGTCATATATAGCTTTTATTTTGTTGAGGTATGTTCTTTGTATTCCTGCTTTCTGGAGGGTTTTTATCATAAATGGATGTTGAATTTGTCAAAGGCTTTCTGTGCATCTATTGAGATGATCATGTGGTTTTTATCTTTCAATTTGTTAATGTGGTGTATCACTTCAATTGATTTGTGAATATTGAGGAATCCTTGCATCCCTGGGATAAAGCCCACTTGGTCATGATGTATGACTCTTGTAATATGTTGTTGGATTCCTTTGCCCTAATTTTGTTAAGGATTTTTGCATCAATGTTCATCAGTGATATTGGCCTGTATTTTTCTTTTTCTGTGGCACGTTTGTCTGGTTTTGCTATTAGGGTGATGGCCTCATAGAGTGAGTTTGACAGTTTGCCTTCCTCTGTAATTTTCTGGAAAAGCTTGAGTAGGATAGGTGTTAGCTCTTCTCTAAATTTTTGGTAGAATTCAGCTGTGAAGCCACCTGGTCCTAGGCTTTTGTTTGTTGGAAAAATTTTATTATAGTTTCAATTTCTGTAGTTGTGATGAGTCTGCTAAAATTTTCTATTTCTTCCTGGTCCTGTTTTGGAAGGTTATAGTTTTCTAAGAATTTGTCCATTTCTTCCAAGTTGCCCATTTTATTGGCATATAGTTGCTGATAGTAGTCTCTTATGATCCTTTGTATTTCTGTGTTGTCTGTTGTGATTTCTCCATTTTCATTTCTAATTTTGTTGATTTGATTCTTCTCCTGAGGAGTCCGGCTAATGATTTGTCTATTTTATTTATTTTCTCAAAGAACCAGCTTTTAATTTTGTTGATTTTTGCTAGTCTCCTTTGTTTCTTTTTCATTTATTTCTGCCCTAATTTTTATGATTTCTTTCCTTCTACTAATCCTGGGGTTATTCATGTGTTCTTTTTCTAGTTGCTTTAGGTGTAAAGTTAGTTTATTTATTTGACTCTTCTCTTGTTTCTTGAGGTAAGCTTGTATTACTATGAACCTTCCCCTTAGCACCACTGTTGCTGAATCCCATAGGTTTTGGGTTGTTGTGTTTTCAAGTTCATTTATTTCTATCCATATTTTTATTTCTTCTTTGATTTGTTGCTTATGCAGAAATGTATTGTTTAGCCTTCATATCTTTGTATTTTGATTTTTTTCCTGTAGTTGACATCTAATCTTACCACATTGTGATCAAATAAGATGTTTGAAACTATTTCATTTTTTTTGAATTTGCCAAGGCTAGATTTATGGCACAGGATGTGATCTATCTTGGAGAATGTTCCATGTGCACTTGAGAAAAAGGTGAAATTCACTGTTTGGGGGTGAAATGTCCTATAGATATCAATTAGATCTAACTGGTCCATTGTATCATTTAAAGTTTGTGTTTCCTTGTTAATTTTCTTTTAGTTCATCCATAGGTGAGAGTGGGGTATTAAAGTCTCCCACTATTGTGTTACTGTTAATTTCCCCTTTCGTACTTGTTAGCATTTGCCTTACATATTGCAATGTTCCTATGTTGAGTGCATATATATTTATAATTGTTATATCTTCTTGGATTTATCCTTTAATCATTATGTAGTGTCCTTCTCTGCCTCTTTTCACAGCCTTTATGTCAAAGTCTATTTTATCTGATATGAGTATTGCTACTCTTGCTTTCTTTTGGTCTCCATTTCCATGAGATATCTTTTTCAAGCCCTTCACTTTCAGTCTGTATGTGCCCCTTGTTTTGAGGTGGGTTTCTTGTAGACAGCATAGATAGGTGTCTTGTTTTGGTGTCCATTCAGCCAGTCTTTGTCTTTTGGTTGGGGCATTCAACCCATTTACATTTAAGGTAATTATTAGTAAGTATGATCCCTTTGCCATTTGCTTTGTTATTTTGGGCTTGAGTTTATAAACTTTTTCTGTGTTTCCTATCTAGAGAAGATCCTTTAGCATTTGTTGAAGAGCTGGTTTGGTGATGCTGAATTCTCTCAGCTTCAGTTGTGTAAAGCTTTTGTTTTCTCCTTCATATTTGAATGAGATCCTTGCTGGGTATAGTAATCTGGGCTGTAGGTTTCTCTCTGTCATCACTTTAGGTGTGTCCTGCCATTTCCTTCTGTTCTGAAAAGTTTCTGTTGAAAGATGAGCTGTTATCCTTATGGGAATCCCTTTGTGTGTTATTTGTTCCTTTTTCTTTGCTGCTTTTAATATTTGCTCTTTGTGTCTGATCTTCGTTAATTTGATTAATATGTGTCTTGGGGTGTTTTGCCTTGGATTTGTTCTGTTTGGGGCTCTCTGAGTTTCTTGGACTTGGATGGCTATTTCCTTCCTTATTTTAGGGAAGTTTTCAACTATTATCTCCTCAAGTATTTTCTGATGGTCATCTTCTTATTCTGGGACTCCTGTGATTGAAATATTGGGGCATTTAATATTGCCCCAGAGGTCTCTGAGGTTGCTCTATTTTTTTTTCCTCTCTGCTTCATTTATTTCCAACATTCTATCTTCCATCTCACTTATTTTATTTTGTTCCTCAACTATTCTATTGTTGGCTCCTTCTAGAGTGCTTTTGATCTCAATTATTGTGACCCCGTGGAGTGTAACCAATAGGCTTCTCCATCCATGGGATTCTCCAGGCAAGAATACTGGAGTGGATTGCCATTTCTTTCTTCAGGGGATCTTCCCAACCCAGATATCGAACCCAGGTCTCCCACATTGGAGGCAGACGCTTTAACCTCTGAGCCACCAGGGAAGCCCATTATTGATTAACTTTTTTATTTCTTCTAGGTCCTTGTTAAACATTTTTTGCATTTTTCTCAATCCTCATCTCCATTGTATATATCTGTAACTCCATTTTGTTTTCAAGATTTTGGATCACCTTTACTATTATTCTGAGTTCTTTATCAGGTAGACGCTCTATCTCCTCCTCTTCTGTTTGGTTTGGTGGGCATTTATCATGTTCCTTTACCTGCAGAATATTTCTCTGTCTTTTCATTTTGTTTAGATTGCTGTGTTTGGGGTGGCCTTTCTGTAGGCTGGAAGTTTGTGGTTCTTCTTTATTGTAGAGGTTGCTCCCTGTGGGTGAGGTTGGACTAGTGGCTTGTCAAGGTTTCCTGGTTAGGGAAGCTTGTGTCTGTGTTCTGTTGGGTGGAGCTTTATCTCTTCTCTCTGGAGTGTAATGAAATGTCCAGTAGTGAATTTTGAGGTGTTTGTGGGTTTGATATGACTTTGGGCAGCCTATATTTTAATGCTCAGGGCTGTGTTCCTGCATTGCTGGAGAATTAGCTTGGTATGTTTTGCTCTGTAACTTGTCAGCTCTTGGGTTGTGCTTGGTATCAGTGTAGGTATGGAGGCTTTTGGAATAACTCTTGTCAATTAATGTTCCATGGAATCAAGAGTTTTTGAGGGTTCTCAAGTTTTGAATTTTAGCCTTCTGCCTTTGGGTTTTAATCTTATTCTTACAATAGCCTCAAGACTTCTCTATCCATACAGCATAGATTATAAAACATCTAGGTTAATGGTGAAAAGATTCTCCACAGTAAGGGACACCCAGAGAAGTTCACAGATTTACATGGAGAAGAGAAGAGGGAGGAGGGAGATAGAGGTGACCAGGAGGAGAAGAAAAGGGGAGAGAGCAATCTAGCTAGCAATCAATTCCCTATGTGCTCTCCACAGTCTGGAACACTCAGAGCTCTTCATGGAATTACATAGATAAGAAAAGAGGGAGGAGGGAGAGAGAGGTGACTAGGAGGAGAAGAGGGGGAGTCAACAAGGGAGAGACCAACTGAGCCACTAGTCCGCTCCCTAAGTGTTTTCCACAGCCCAGAACACCCAGAGAGATTCACAGAGTTAAGTAGAGAAGAGAAGAGGGAAGGAGGAGATAGAGGTGACCTGAGGGAGAAAAGGGAAAGTCAAAAGGGGAGAGAGCAATCAAGCCAGTAATCACGCCCCTAAGTAAAATGGGTACTGAAAATTAGATTCTTAAAGGTACAAAATTGTTAACAAAAAAAAAAGTAAAAATTAAAAATCTAGAGTAGAGATTAGAGTCTCGAAAATACAATATTAAAAATACAAAACAAAATAGATCACAAAAATTATATATATGTGGGCTTCCTTGGTGGCTCAGAGGTTAAAAGCATCTGCCTCCAATGCAGGAGACCTGGGTTCGGTCCCTGGGTCAGGAAGATCCCCTGGAGAAGGAAATGACAACCCACTCCAGTATTCTTGACTGGAGAATCCCATGGACAGAGGAGCCTGGTAGGCTACAGTCCATGGGGTCGCAAAGAGTCAGACATGACTGAGCGACTTCACCTTACCTTACTACATATATATATATATACGAAATTTGCTTTAAAACAGTCTTTTGGCAAGGTAATAAATAGTAGGTCATAAAAGTGAAAATTAAAGGAGGAATAAAGAACTAAAAGAATTTTAAAATAATAATAGTAAAAATGTATCTAGGCATTTCTCTGGAGCTGTTGAGGACAGTGTAGTGTCAATTCAGTTTCGGATAATTTCTTGTTCTAGCTTATACTTCTTCTCAACATCTATAGGCTCCTTCCAATGCTTAGTCAATGCTAACTACAGAATTTTAATCTGTTTCACCTATCACTTCCAGAGTGGTTCCCTCTTCTTTATTTTGCCTTCCTCTATATACAAGTCTCTTCAGTGTCTAATTTCTGCCCTGACGCTGAAGGTGGTTACTTATTTAGGCTCACTTGCTCAGATGTGCTGGGGGGAAGGAGGAACACTGCAAAGAAATATTACTGGCATGTGTGGGGAGTGCTTGCAGTGTGTGGGCCACACTGGGTTTGCCCCAGCTCATGGCAGCATGTGCCTTCCTGGCCTGCACTGCTCAGGCTCCAGGTTGCTCTGCAAGGGAACTGTCCAAAGCAGACCTGTGTTTTGTCCACTTGCCAGGTTTAAGCTTCTCAGGTTCAGGTTCGTGGGGACTCCACAAAGGCACAGACTCAGGCATGCGTTTTGTGCTCTTCCCAGGTCTGAGCAGTTCAGGCGATGAGGTGCTTGGTGAGCACACTGTCCCAGGTGGTCTGTGCATCTTAATTACCTCCCCAGTCCCAGCCACTCAGTTTCCCAGTATGCCAGAAGAGCACCATATCACGGTACTTTGTGTCTCCTCTAGGGAGTTGATCTCAGGCTGCAACCCTCCTGGCAGATGTCACCTCTCCAGGATCCCAAGAAGACTTGGTTAGCAACTGGGAGCCTGCTCACAGTTTGGTGGAGGATGCCATCTCTGGGGCCGAGATTGCCCCTTGCTTTCCAACTCTGCCTGTCACCCATCTGCCTCTCTGCCTTTGATGGGGAGAGGGGCCTGTCCACAGCTGGCCAGCTCTCCTTTGGTACTCGCTCAATTCTTTGTTCTCTGAGCAGACCAGACTGTGCCTTAGGTTAGAGCTTTTCACAGGAAAGTTCTCTCTCTCTCTCTCCTTTACTTTTCTCTCTCTGGCTATCCCACAGTTTGGGTTGCTATCTGTGGGTTAACTCCCACAGATTGTCCTCAGGGCATTTACCCTAAGCAATGCAGCCGGTGCCTCTCTGTTCACCCCCTGCTTGCTGGTGGTGGGCACGAGCGTCTGGGCTATTTCTAGATTGGGAGTAATGGTTAGGTGCATATTCTGTGTTTTTTTGTTTGTTTGTTTTTCCTCCTGGTTATGTTGCCCTCTGAGATTCTAAAATTCCCCCACAGACCCACTGGTGAGAGAGTTTCCCACTGTTTGGAAGCTTCTCCTCCTTCACAACTCCCTCCAGGGACAAGTCTCCATCACTAACTCTTTTGTCTCTCTTTTTGTCTTTTATATTTTGCCCTACCTTCTTTCGAAGAGAAGAGAATGGACTGCCATTTTTGGTGCCTGATGTCCTCCACCAGCGTTCAGAAGTTGTTTTGTGGAAGCTGTTCAGCATTTAAATGATCTTTTGATGAATTTGTGGGGGAGAAATTGGTCTCCCTGTCCTATTCCTCTGCCATCTTAGGACCACCTCTCTTTGTCTTTTCTAACTCTCATAAGCCACCCACATTCCTTGGCTTATAGCCCCCTTCCCATACTTTCAAAGCCAACAGCATTGTTTGTCTGTGCATCTTTCATCTGAAATTACATTTAATTCTAATTATCTTATTTTGCCTCTTACACTTTTAAGAATCTTTGGGCTTGTACCTAACTGAGCCATCCCTGGTGGCTCAGACAGTAAAGAATCCACCTGCAGTGTGGGAGATCTGGGTTTAATTCCTAGGTCAGGAATATCCCCTGGAGAAGGGAATGGCAACCCATTCCAGTATTCCTGACTGGAGAATTCTATGAACGGAAGAGCCTGGCAGGCTACAGTCCATGAGATTGCAAAGTGTTGGGTACAACTGAGTGACTTTCACATCACATTCCTATTTTAAGGATAACTGATTAGCAAACCTTAAGTCTTCCATGTCAGTTAGCCTAACATTGTCACAGGTTCTGAAGATTAGTATTCAACTGTCTGTGGGTCATTATCCTTCTTACCACTCGTTCTTCCAGACATGCTGCATCTGAGATTCTCTGAAAACTCTCCAGGTAATAATAATAAAAATAAAATAGAGATGTAAAGTGACACTTCTTCAAGTGTGAAAGAACATGGGGTGGGGAAGAAACTGCTCTCTTTCAAATATTCCAATAAATATCCTTCCAGGGTGGGACATATGTGTTACTTACTCATGAAGGCACTATATATGTTTATCTTTTATTATAAGCTTTAAAAACAAGATTATGAGAATAAAAGACTGCTAAAACATTGTTATTCAACAGTCTTACACACCAAAAGTCTTTAATTAAGGCTAGGTGCTATTTGTTGAGTACCACAGAACTCAGTGGAATTCAGAAGATGCATTAGTTACTGATTGGTAGTTATTAAGGGGTAGTTAGAGATCAGAGGAATTTACAGAGAGAGGCAGAAGACAAGAGATGGAAAGCATAACTGGCATGAGGTTTTTGCCTTGTAGAATTTCAAAGCAGTGGAAAGTGACATGTCATTGTAGCTAATGCTCTAAGTCAAAACTGCCACACCTCATGCCTAGAACTCAGTTAAAAAGAAGCCTATATTGGTGCCAATATTTGAAGGATATTGTTGCTGTGACTACCTTGAACCCAAGTTCCAGGTAAAAGAAGTAGCACATGAATAAAGAAGGTGGCATGCCAGAAAATGACTACCTCTCTCCAAAGGAAGAAATATTTTGGATGAAACCTTATCTCTAGGAAAGTTTATTTATTATAGATATATGAAAAGCATGCAAACCTTGAGAGGTTTCTGAAATGAAAAAAAAGAAAAGAAAACAAAGAATCTTTGATAGGAGAAAATATTCTTAGTATGAAGTTGACATAATGATTTCTCATTCTTATATATATATGGAAAAGCAAAAAAAAAACATGTTAGGATGATTTCAGATTGTATTTACTTCTTACAAACTTGTTAAATAATATCCAATAATAAACAATTATTTGCTAAAGATACATTTGTTCAATATTCAACAATTATTGAGCAGTGACTATATAATAATGCAATATTTTTTTAAATTTTTGAAAAGTGGTTGATATAAAACATTATGGGTTTCCCAGGTGTGCTAGTGGTCAAGAATCCACCTCTCAATGCAGGAGACAGTGGTCTCTATCCTTGGGTCAGCAAGATCCCCTGGAGGAGGGTAAGGCAACCCACTTAAGTATTCTTGCATGGAGAATCCCATGGACAAAGGAGCCTGGCGGGCTATACTCTATAGGGTTCAAAAGAGTTAGACACAACTGTAGCAACTTAGTATGCACACACATACAACATTATGTTAGTTTTAGGATTCACTATATTGTGATTTGACATTTGCATATGTTATAAAGTGATCACCATAATAAGTCTAGCAACCATCTGTCCCATACAAAGTTTTTACAATATCATTGACTGTACTTCTCTTCACCACAGCCCATTTAATAACTGAAGGTTTGTATATTTTAAACTCATTCACTTATTGTGACCACTCCCCTAACAACCATCCCTCTGGAAACCACCAGTTTGTTCTCCATATGAATGTTTCCCTTGCTTTCTTTGTTTTGGCTTTTAGAAGTCACATATTAAGTGAGATTGTATTTGTGCTTGATTTTTTTCCCTTAGCATAATACCCTCTAGATTCATCCATGTTGTAGTGTATACACACACACACACACACACACACACACACACACACACATATATATATATGATGTAGTCTCATTCTTTCATTTATTTTTTATACATCTGAAAAAAAAAGAAATTATTAAAGTTAAAATATATACAGGAGATCATGTGGCAATGTTGAGATTTAAACCAAAGTCTTTATGATTTGAAATGCCAAACTCTTTATGTAAACTATGCTGCCTTCCTAAAAAACCTTCCAAAAATATTCTAAGTACTTTTGTAAAACACCTTTACATAAATTAGTTAAGAAGCAACAGGTTGCAAAAACTAAGGAAATCATAGGTCATTCTGAACTCTTTGTTATATTAAAGATAATGCAGGGTGGGAGAGAGTAGTATTGAAACATGCATATTATCATATTTGAAATGGATGTTTGTGAGCATGCTAAGTTGCTTCAGTCATGTCCAACTCTTTGTGATGCCATAGACTAAAGTTCTCCAGGCTCCTCTGTCCACGGGATTATCTAGAATAAGTGTTTGGAATACTGGTGTGGGTTGCCATACACTCCTCCAGGGATCTTCCTGACCCAGGGGTTCAGCCCATGTCTCTCATGTCTCCCACACTGGCAGGTGGAATCTTTACCATTAGCACCACCTGGGAAGCTCATGTCAGGGACAGTCAGTGGGAGTTTGCTGAATTATGCAGGGAACCCAAAGCTAGTGCTCTGTAACAACCTAGAAGGATGGAGGTAGAAGGGATGTTTAAGAGGGAAGGGACATATGTATACCCATGATTGATTCATGTAGATGTATGGCAGAAACCATCACAATACTGTAAAGTAATTACTCTCCAATTAAAATCAAATTTAAAAAGATAATCTAATTCTCAAGTCCTTTTATTCAATTTTTAGATTACAGTCACATTCAAGTTATAAGGAATTAGGCAAGGGAACTACTGTGTAGGTTGAGCTACAGAATATATATGGAAGACTAACTTCACAGTGAAGGCAGCTTTTCACAAGTGGTAGAATGGGATTTCAAAGAAAGGCTCTACCATGGAAAAATGCCACTCTTGTTTCTCATTCTTCCCAAGGTTTTCTGCTCATATATAAAAGTCCCACCTAATCAAGAACTGAAAGGTTTGTCTCATATGATATATACCATCATCTTGAGAAACCATAAATATCTTACAAAGAAAAATTTTCAAAATTTATTTGAAGCTGACATTGTTTCTACCTACTAACACACTTTAAATATCACTGAAATAGTGTTTCTGAGTCTTATTAGAGTTTTGCTCCCTGCCCTCAAATACTGATGTAGAAGCAGCATTGTGCTGAAATAGCACAGGTTGGAGATAGCCTGAGCAGATGAATTATATGCCCTTGAACATATGACTTGTATTTTCTCATTTCTGAGCTTCAGTTTTCTCCACAGTAAAACAGTGATAAATAGTACTGACCACATTAATTGTGATGGGAATAAATACAGTAAGTATGAATTCCAGCTCAGTACCTTTATATGCATTTATTATTATTATTCCTACAACTTATCCAAAGAGTTCCAAACTCCTTTGTCTATATTCAGTGACCCTCAACATGCCCAAGTTCCAAACTCCTTTGTCTACATTCAATGACCCTCAACATGCCCAAGTAATACTTCATTTATATGAGAAAACTAAGACATAAATCCTTATGTGCTTGCTGTAAAGACTAAATTTCCATTTCATACAGATGCATAACTTAATAAATTTCGTACTAAAACCTTGAATGACTCAGTTGGTTATTATAGATTAACTTCTTTAAGCATCTAAAAATTTGACCATCTACATTAATTTGCAAGCACACCTTTCTTCAAAGCAAATCTATGCCTCTCTGTTGAAACAAGTGGATTTTGTGATGCCAAGGAAAACAGCACAGAATCAGTTTTAGTCCCAAAAAGTGCAGCACTTTACAGAGTCACAATTGTTCAACACTAAGAGAGTGATAGAGTCCAACCAGGTAGGTGGTCCATCACCCCCGCCCCTCCACCTGACTGGGTATTAAGGAAAAAAAAAAAAAGATCAGCAATTTGCTAAAAACAGACACAGCCGTAGGATGTACCATGACATTTGCTATATGTCAAAATCCACAGAAGACATTTGAATCATGAGGTGTCAAAATATAGGTCATCAGATGCATACATTCTGGACTTATGAAACTAAAATCTTGTACCTTCATAAAACATAAAGAAAGAAACTGATGTTAATGAAATATATAAGTAGTATATACAAGTAAAGAGGTTTTCCCTCAAAAGTACTAAAGAGTGGCTTTTAGGTAAGAGAAAAACAGTCTGATAATTTAGCTGGATATCAGAGATTATCCAGAGTCTAACAACCATGTCCCTCAGATAAAGCTTTTAATCCTGAAAGAGGAATGTCAACTTGTATTTTAAAATAGTTGGCATTTACATAACGACTTTTTTGCTTTTCATGGAATGTACATTCATAATATCTGTGTATTAATAAATATTCATCCTTTTATAATAAAAAATGTAAGATAATTATACCCAACTACCAGTTAGGAAAGTTAAGACACAAGGTCAAGCAATTGTTTAAAGCAAGTTACCAAGTTCATGGCCAATTCAGGCCTGATATCTAGGCCTTTTATATTCTGTCCTGATTTCTTTCTATCATGCCATATTTAATACTTTTATGTAGCCATTTTAAAATTAACTTTTAGTATAATATAAATTGCTTCACAATGTTGCGTTAATTTCTGCTGTAAAGCAAAGTTAATCAGCAATATGTATACAAATACCACTTGTTTTGGATCTACTTCTCATTTAGATTACCGCAGAGCTCTGAGTAGAGTTCCCTGTGCTATACAGTAGGTTCTCATTAGTTATCTATTTCATATCTAGTGTATATATGTCAATCCCTCACTCCAAATTCATCCCATCCCCTTTCCTCCTTAGTACCCACACATTTTTTGTCTATGCCTGTGTCTCTATTTCTGCTTTAAAAATAAGTTAATTTATACCATTTTTATAGATTCCATATATATACATTACAATTGACTTTTTTTTTCTATTATGACTTCAATCTCTATGACAGTCTTTAGGTTCATCTATGTCTCTATAAATGGCACAATTTTATTCCTTTTTATGGCTGGGTAATATTCCATTGTATAAATGTACCACACCTTTATCCATTTTCTATTGATGGACATTTATGTTTCTTCCATATCCTGGCCATTGTGAATGGTATTGCAGTGAACACTGGGGCACATGTGTCTTTTTGAATTACAGCTTTCTCTGGATATATGCCCAGGAGTGGGATTTCTAGGTTTTACTGCTTGTTGATAAAGTGAAAAGAAACCTTAGCTCCAAAGCATAACTTGGAAACAGTGAAATCCCATGCATCCATTCAGCCCCATCTGTGCTACATAGAACTGAACATCTTCTTTCCTGAATAGTAGCACACACTCTCTCTGCCTATAAGGCTCTTCTGTCCCTTACCTACCTGGGTAATATCCACTCCTTCTTTGTAAGACCTACATCTATTTATTAGCCACCTATGAGAACCATGCTCCTTGTGAGACAATTGTCAGCTAGAGGACGTTTTCCTTATCTCTATGAGCTTTCAGTCACTTTAGAGGATTAATTGAATATACCAGCAATGATTTCAGGCAAAATCTTATGGAGGGATAGATGCTTATGGCTCTGGGAGTACAGACGAAACCCCTGACACAATCTAGGGCAGCAGGGATCAAATTTAGTTTGTAAAATAAAGTTCCAGAGATATGTATGAAAATGTCTATTTTTAGATCTCTACTCCTTCAGTAAGTCTGGTGTGGAGGTATAAAAGAATTTGCATTTTTAAAGTACATTCCTAGACAATTATGATACAGATGGTTCATGAACCACATTTTCAGAAAGACATCTTTAGAAAAGATGACTTGGAATAAATATATTAGGTCAATAAGCATACATGAAAATGTGGGCAGAGTGTTCCAGATACAAGCAAAACCTGAACAAAGTCTAGAGTGAGAAAGACTATCACATTTCAAACATTAAAAAATTAAGTTAACTCTGCCCTAAAATAAGACAAATGACGATGCTGAAAAAACAAGGAGGGACCAAGTCAACTTGAGCAAGTTCTTCTCCACGTTCCCAAAGCATTTGTTACTTCTATCACACTTGTTTTATTACATTGTTATGCTTACAATCTGTCTTCAACTATACTGGTAGCTTCTTGCTTTCGGGTAAGAAGTTTTATTTGCTTTTCTCTTCACCCAATTAGGACACCACATCTAAAATACAGTGTTTCATAAATTGAAAATGGAATGAATAATTAAGAAACAAATGTTTCCAAATATCAACAACAATGCAACCTGATCAGTGATATTTAGATATATTTCAAACTTCTTTATTCTGGCCACTTATAAGCATTTAGTTTATTTACATTTATAATCACACTCACAACACATTATGTGGAATTCTCTTTGATGAGGCCCAATCCTGATAAGAATTTCATTAATACATCTTGCAGCTCTTCCAAGGGCACTCATCAAATATTTCTCTTCATTATTCTCAGTATTTTGTCATCTAAAATTAAATAAACTGCTTTTAGGGAATCTGAGTGACCATATAAATTGGATCGCTACACATCCCAGTGTCTATTTTCTTCATGACCCCACTGCCAAGGAGATACCTCCAAATGTTGCATGAGAGACTCCTTACCTTTGGGTCCCATACTGAAAGCCCCTTCCTCAGCAAAGACATACTTAAACACCCAACTAAGGAGTACATACCCAGCATGTTTGAAACCAGCTGATTTCCTTTCTAATTAATTGCATCAGACTTTGCAATTTTGTCTGTATGTGTGTATAACATTGCTTTACCTTTTAAGTACCACTCCATACTTTCTATTTTATGATGAAAATGTCCTTATTTGTTTACTGCTAACTACATGTTGTTGCTGTTCAGTCATCAAATCATGTCTGACTCTTTGTGACCCCATGGATTGTAGCATACCAGTCCTTCCTGACCTTCAGTATTTCCCAGAGTTTGTTTAAACTTACATCTATTGAGTCAGAGATGCTATATACTAACATATTATTTTGGTCATGCTGCTGCTGCTCCTGCTAAGTCACTTCAGTCGTGTCTGACTCTGTGAGACCCCATGGACTGCAGCCCTCCAGGCTCCTCTATCCATGGAATTTTCCAGGCAAGAGTACTGGAGTGGGGTGCCATTGAGATTGCTAAACAAATGTCTTTTGGATGATTAATTAAGTCTAAATTGTGTAGGACCTGGTATATGATAGGCATTGCATTACTTTTCTTTAAGTAAAAATATATACCTATAGAGAAACAGATGAATAGATGATAGATACTAATATAAGAAAACATAAATATAACCAAAGTGATTCAGTCAACAAAAGTTCTGCCCTTTGGGAATTCATTATCTCCAGTGAACATCTCACAAGCTAAATTATATTTTCATTTTTTAATTGGGTTCCTTAGTTGCATACATTACATAAAGGCAGCTCTATGGATATACGACAGTGAGTCTTGGATAAATAAGACTTTAGCAATATATCCAAAATTTAAACTTATAGATAGCATACTCCCAATGCCAATTCTGCTTATTTTCTACAGAAAAATCACTTTTATGTGATTAATACTGGAATGCTCAAGTTGATGTAAAAACTCATTCCTTTGGAACTGGAAAATTAAAAAAAAATTCTTGTATGTTATTTGATGTCACCCCAGAACCAGACAACTCACATGTCTTGATTCATATCTCTGTTGTTTACTCTGTTAAAGGAAAGGAGCAAAACTAGAACACTACATGTCCCAAAAGAGTCTTTTAAGAGTACAAAAACAACTTCTAGAAATATATTCTGCTCTGTTATGGAATTGCTAGCTGTGAAGTCAAAAGTACCAAAAGAGTAAAAGCCACACTGAGCACCTCCAGAGATCTGATGTTATTTCTTTTTGTTTGTTTGTTTGTTTACAGAGGTAGGCATAATGTATATTTTGTGAGGAGGTTTTCTGCTGGAAGTCACAGAAAATCCAGTTTGCAAAGACTTGAACATTTCAAGGAAGCAGTCTCAAATAATAAGAAGTTTAGAGACAAGGATAATTCTGAGCATGGAGTTTCAGGGCTTCTTCTGCGTGGCTATCTCATATTCATGCTGGAACCAGGGGTTGTGCAGTCCAGGTATCACATCTAGATGCAATGATGTCCAGAAGCAGTATATAGATACATAAACAAAAGCTGCTTCAATTTTGTGCTGTTATTCTTTTTTAAAACAGAGAATCCTTTCTCAGAACCACATACACATAGCAATCCTACAGACTTCTAGTTGGCCATACTGTGTTCCAGGTTTATGCTATTCCAATCACTGGCAAAAGAGAGGGACCATAAGCATTTGCTTAGATCAGTGGTTTTCAAGACCTGTTTTCAGTTTCTAGATCCGTTTTCTGTATTCAAAACCTTGAAGAGATTTTAGATATTTATATTTGTTTTGTATATATCAATATCCATTGTGTTAAAAATTAAAAGCTGAAAACACTTTAAAAGAAGCCATAGCACCATATGCCATTAGTTAACCAAGTGGTGATATCATTACATATCTTGGAGCCTCTGAAAAACTCATTCTGCATGTGTAAGAGACAAGAGTGGCAAAAGTTAACTAATATCTATTATCAAAATGAAGATAACTTTGACCTTGTGGATTTCCTGAAAGTGTCTCAGGATTCCACTTTCCCAGTGACCAAATTTTGAGAACCGCTGGCTCAGACCAGTGAGGAGGAATCTTCATGGATTGCAGATGATGACACCATTTCCTGGAGCACATGAATTCTTCAAGGAGCGTAAATGTTTAAATAAAATTGGAACTGAGTTAGAAAAGGAAAAAATAAGTCAAAACAGATGTTCAGTAAGCAATCAGCACTGTCATCTGCATACATACAAGCCAAACTCTGGAAGGAAAGACGGAATAAAGAAAGGAAGGGAGAGAAGAGAGGAGGGGGCAAAGGAGGAAGAAAGAGAGGCAAGGAAAGAAAGAAAGGAAAAGAGATGTTCAAAAATAACTACCTTTTAAACTGCGTGTATCCACCTCCCTCCATACACACATTCAGTTTTAAAAAGTTATTTTTGATGACTCAAATATTGACCTCTGAAAAAATTCCCATGTCTAGGTTTAATGACCAAAATTTGGCTGCCCTGTATAAGGAGAAAGTGCACTATTCTCTAGGAATTGAATGGATATCAGCCATAGGCAAAACTTTCCCTGCTGTTGATAATTACATTTAGTGCTACTCTTTGTCTGTGTGTGTGTGTGTGTGTGTGTGTGTGTGGTGCCAATTATCATCTATTCCAGTACTTAGCTGTATCACAGGCTTTATACTACTTGACAATATTATATATCACTCAGAAAGACTTTTGAAGTACTGTCCCATAAAAATAATAGGAGATATTGATTACTGAGCATCATAGAGTAAATGGTGAAGTATCAGGCAGAGGACACACACTAGCTTTGAGACTTGGAAAAGACAGCAGTGCGACATTGTACCCACTATGCACATAAGGAAAATGATATCAGAGAAATTCAAAGTCACTGTAGTGGAAACTCCTAGCGCTTCTATTATGTATTTTTCTTTATGTGCATACTTACCTTTGAATCACAGAGCAGAGCTTAACACTCAAGCCCCCAACTTGTCTATCTTTACAAAATGCTCATCTTGTCATTTTACACAGCCAACTAATGCAGATAAATCAGAATATGCTGGCTACAGAAAACTTCTTTGAGGAGGGGCCGTTCTCAGATCTCATGGGATAAGGAGTGGATTTGGAGTAAGGAAAGCAGCACATTAGGTACAGAGGCAGGGGCAGTCTTGAACTCCAAGTCCTAGCAGTTCTATGTGTATAGCAATGACTGGTCCTTGCCTGGCAGCTGATCTTTCTTGGAAACTAACCTTTCTGTTCTGTTCCCAAGCCTGGGGAATGAGATACGTCATATTTGTCTTTGTGTGTATAGATTATTATCCAATATATAATTGGTAACTTTTATAGTAAATGAAAATAACTATTCAAATACTTCTAACATGATGATCATAAAGCAACTTCTTCATCTCTCTAAGCCTCAAATTTTTTGTAAGTAAAATTGATCATTGTGTATGCTCCAAGATTTGGCTTATAAGACACATGGTGTAGCAGAGAATGAGCTCTCTCTCTCCAAACATATCCACAACCTAATTTCCAGAACCTGTGAATATTTTACTTTACTTGGCAAAGAAGATTTTGCTAATATGAGTTGCATGAGTTACATTATATTCAATATAATCACAAGGATCCATATTAAAATGTAGGCAAGAAACCAGCCAGAAGTAGGAGATATGATAACAGAAGTAAGAGATTCTAGCAATTTGAGGAAGGGGCTACAAGCCAAAGAGTGCAAGGAACCACTGTAAGCAGGAAATAGAAAGGAAACAGCTTCTCCCTGATGCCTTCAAAAAGAACATAGCTCGGCTGACACCTGAATTGTAGCTTCATAAATCTCACTTAAGACTTCTAACCTCAAGATTATAAGGTAAATTTACATTGTTTTTAAGCCACAAATTTTGTAATAGTTTGTTAATGTACCAATAGGAAAAAAATAAACATAAGAACACTCTGAGAATGCTAAAATGGTTCTACACTCTACATTCAAAATGTGTTCAGCTATTAATATTTTAGTGGCTATAAGGCAATAATAATTTCTTTTTTAAATATTTCCACTTAATAACATTAGCCATTGTAAACAGTCTCCACTTTGTCCAGGCCCAAAATGTGTGAATTTCAGTTACCATGATTTAAATAACAGCAGTTCTCCAACATGATTTAAGCTTCAGTGACTATAATTTAAGCATGAGTAATTGCATAAAGTTCAAACTCTGCTGCTAGATCTTCAGCCCACAAATTAACCTATAAATAACATATGCACATCAAGATTAGTAACCAATCACATTATTTCTTTCAAAGTCTGCAGGTGACTTGGCCATTGTGCCTTGCTTATAAATAATACACAGACAGCAAAACTCATAATTGTGTTGCTTTTTTGTATCTCATTAATAAATCCATGTGACATTTTACAAAAACAATAATAATAACCAAAAGAGGGAAATAGTCAACAAGATGATTTTATGGCAAAGAAACAGAAAATGAGAAGACTGTAAGTGAAATTTAAATGTAAATGGATTTATAGAAGAGCTGACTGTGGAAATGCTGACAGTGACAGTGTTTGAAAGACTGTAGATCTGCAGCCACAGGAAATTAGCGAAGGTGATGGGAATCGATATAAATGAGGTGGTTCATGACAAACAGAATGACAGTGTCCCAAAGGAAGTGATGCTAGCAAAAACTTCACATTAAAGGAACTATCGAAGACATCTCATGACACTGAAAACACAAAGGATGAAATGTCAGAAGCTGATCCAAACTTTAAAAACAGTATGACAGCTCACCAACGCACAGAAAAGATGCTCCATATTCAGTCACACAGCTAGAAGGCAAACACTTCTCATATGCTTCTTGAGGTTTTTTTTGGCAAGCCTATGATATACCCTAATTCTCAGTGTTTCTGATATTCTAGATTACAGTGTATTATGTTCTCATGACATTAAGATTTTTTCCCCAGTTTCAGTTTGTGTGGTCACTTTTTCAGTTCTGCCATATTGTATAAAGGAAGGACAATTTCTATAACACTCATATATGAAAGGATTCCTTATTAAGTGCCAAATGCTGCTTTAAGTGATAATACTTAATCATTTTCTGTGTTATTATGCCCATTTCAAAGGTGAGAAAATGGAGACAAATGAGATTAACCAATACAAAGGAACAATCAATAAGTGATGGAGCTAGGATTTGAACCCAGCCTAAGTAAATTCATTCTCAGACTGCAGTGCACGGCATCTGCTTGTGTAACTGTCAACACTCCTAAGACATCAATTATCTGCCTGTCTTTGCTCTGCTCAAGTCAGATAAATGGTGGTGTTGTGATACGTGTGTTATCACAACAACTTTATAAAATAAGGACTATGTAATTCTCATGCCACAGGTGAGTGAAATTAAGGTTTGGAGATGTTAAGTAACTTGTCCAAGGTCTCACAATAAATCTTAAAGCCTGATATCAGACAAAAAGGATATGTGTGGCAAAGGTAGTGACACAATATATTTTCTTGAATAACTTCAGTGTTTGACAAATACCATATGATATTATTTATATGTGGAATCTAAAAACATATTATAAATAAACTTATTTATGAAACAAAAATATACTCAGACGTAGAAAACAAACATAAGGTTACCAAAAAGGATAGGTGGGTGGGGAGGAGATATGGGAGTTTGGAATTAATATATACACACTACTATATATAAAATAGATAAATACAAGGGCCTACTGTATAGCACAGAGAACTGCATTCAACGTCTTATAATAGCTTAGAGTGGAAAAGAATTTGGAAAAGAATATATATGTACATATTTTTGCTGTATACTTTTAACTAATACAACATTGTAAATTAATTATTCTATAATTTAAATAATTGTTTTTGAAAAAAAATGTGTTCAGTGATTGAATCTTGAAATTCCATTCTGCATGTGTTTTTTATAACCTCTGTAAATTTTTTTCCTGAAATCATTAAGCTACTTCAGCAAAGTGTGCTAAAGTGTACTTTAGCAAAGTGTGAATCAAATTATCTTCCTCTTTTCAAGGTAACTGGCTAGCAACCTCATTTTTAAAATAAAGAGTGATGGCAAAGATAAGGAGGGGAGAGAAAATAGTAAAGTGTTTCCTTTTTTTTTCTTTTTTTTAAATGAACCCACCAGCACTGAGGGCAACTAGAAGTTAGTCCTGTCAGGAAAATTCTAAGGGTCACTGGGGAATACATACCTAAACAGGATTTATCCCCTGAATGGTAAGAAACTAAAATATTTATACACTAGCTCGCAGACATTAAGTCCTTGATACTTTGAGTTTATGACATGAATAGGCAAAGCATGTTTCAGTGGCCAGAGAAAGCCCTCAGCAAAATAATTCCAGGTGCTGGAAGTTATAAATGACCTGCACTGACGTGGTAAAGGGAAGAGAATAGGACAAAGCACCCATAGTCTTCTGGAATAACTGTTGGCAAGTTACTGAAATTTAACTGAAGAATGTGCACCTTTGTTAAGTGAAAAATAAAATTGTACATGGGCATATTCAATAAAACAAAACCTCATATTGTAAGCCATAATTCTAGAATAAACCTTTGCTTATTGTCTAAAGTAATAAAGAGAATAGTACAAGGTTTAAAAAGTTACTAATTTTTAATTTCTTCTTCTCTTAAATTAGGATAAAAAGAACTAATCCAAAAAGCAAAGCAACTGTACTGAATTCTATATACATTATTTTTAATAATTCCAAAGTCCTTCTCTTGTGGAATTCAGATATAGAATAAAGTTGGGTAGGTAGTTAGGGTCAATAGATAAGAACTGACTGAAACTCAGTCATTCTATTAAAAATAATAGTACATAATTCTCTTTAAATATGCATTCCCTTCATCCTAGAAACAACAGATATAACCTGTCTCTTATACACATCTAGATGTGTATAAGAGACAGCAAGGATCCATATTAAAATGTAGGCAAGAAACCAGCCAGAAGTAGGAGATATGATAACAGAAGTAAGAGATTCTAGCAATTTGAGGAAGGGGCTACAAGCCAAAGAGTGCAAGGAACCACTGTAAGCAGGAAATAGAAAGGAAACAGCTTCTCCCTGATGCCTTCAAAAAGAACATAGCTCGGCTGACACCTGAATTGTAGCTTCATAAATCTCACTTAAGACTTCTAACCTCAAGATTATAAGGTAAATTTACATTGTTTTTAAGCCACAAATTTTGTAATAGTTTGTTAATGTACCAATAGGAAAAAAATAAACATAAGAACACTCTGAGAATGCTAAAATGGTTCTACACTCTACATTCAAAATGTGTTCAGCTATTAATATTTTAGTGGCTATAAGGCAATAATAATTTTCTTTTTTAAATATTTCCACTTAATAACATTAGCCATTGTAAACAGTCTCCACTTTGTCCAGGCCCAAAATGTGTGAATTTCAGTTACCATGATTTAAATAACAGCAGTTCTCCAACATGATTTAAGCTTCAGTGACTATAATTTAAGCATGAGTAATTGCATAAAGTTCAAACTCTGCTGCTAGATCTTCAGCCCACAAATTAACCTATAAATAACATATGCACATCAAGATTAGTAACCAATCACATTATTTCTTTCAAAGTCTGCAGGTGACTTGGCCATTGTGCCTTGCTTATAAATAATACACAGACAGCAAAACTCATAATTGTGTTGCTTTTTTGTATCTCATTAATAAATCCATGTGACATTTTACAAAAACAATAATAATAACCAAAAGAGGGAAATAGTCAACAAGATGATTTTATGGCAAAGAAACAGAAAATGAGAAGACTGTAAGTGAAATTTAAATGTAAATGGATTTATAGAAGAGCTGACTGTGGAAATGCTGACAGTGACAGTGTTTGAAAGACTGTAGATCTGCAGCCACAGGAAATTAGCGAAGGTGATGGGAATCGATATAAATGAGGTGGTTCATGACAAACAGAATGACAGTGTCCCAAAGGAAGTGATGCTAGCAAAAACTTCACATTAAAGGAACTATCGAAGACATCTCATGACACTGAAAACACAAAGGATGAAATGTCAGAAGCTGATCCAAACTTTAAAAACAGTATGACAGCTCACCAACGCACAGAAAAGATGCTCCATATTCAGTCACACAGCTAGAAGGCAAACACTTCTCATATGCTTCTTGAGGTTTTTTTTGGCAAGCCTATGATATACCCTAATTCTCAGTGTTTCTGATATTCTAGATTACAGTGTATTATGTTCTCATGACATTAAGATTTTTTCCCCAGTTTCAGTTTGTGTGGTCACTTTTTCAGTTCTGCCATATTGTATAAAGGAAGGACAATTTCTATAACACTCATATATGAAAGGATTCCTTATTAAGTGCCAAATGCTGCTTTAAGTGATAATACTTAATCATTTTCTGTGTTATTATGCCCATTTCAAAGGTGAGAAAATGGAGACAAATGAGATTAACCAATACAAAGGAACAATCAATAAGTGATGGAGCTAGGATTTGAACCCAGCCTAAGTAAATTCATTCTCAGACTGCAGTGCACGGCATCTGCTTGTGTAACTGTCAACACTCCTAAGACATCAATTATCTGCCTGTCTTTGCTCTGCTCAAGTCAGATAAATGGTGGTGTTGTGATACGTGTGTTATCACAACAACTTTATAAAATAAGGACTATGTAATTCTCATGCCACAGGTGAGTGAAATTAAGGTTTGGAGATGTTAAGTAACTTGTCCAAGGTCTCACAATAAATCTTAAAGCCTGATATCAGACAAAAAGGATATGTGTGGCAAAGGTAGTGACACAATATATTTTCTTGAATAACTTCAGTGTTTGACAAATACCATATGATATTATTTATATGTGGAATCTAAAAACATATTATAAATAAACTTATTTATGAAACAAAAATATACTCAGACGTAGAAAACAAACATAAGGTTACCAAAAAGGATAGGTGGGTGGGGAGGAGATATGGGAGTTTGGAATTAATATATACACACTACTATATATAAAATAGATAAATACAAGGGCCTACTGTATAGCACAGAGAACTGCATTCAACGTCTTATAATAGCTTAGAGTGGAAAAGAATTTGGAAAAGAATATATATGTACATATTTTTGCTGTATACTTTTAACTAATACAACATTGTAAATTAATTATTCTATAATTTAAATAATTGTTTTTGAAAAAAAATGTGTTCAGTGATTGAATCTTGAAATTCCATTCTGCATGTGTTTTTTATAACCTCTGTAAATTTTTTTCCTGAAATCATTAAGCTACTTCAGCAAAGTGTGCTAAAGTGTACTTTAGCAAAGTGTGAATCAAATTATCTTCCTCTTTTCAAGGTAACTGGCTAGCAACCTCATTTTTAAAATAAAGAGTGATGGCAAAGATAAGGAGGGGAGAGAAAATAGTAAAGTGTTTCCTTTTTTTTTCTTTTTTTTAAATGAACCCACCAGCACTGAGGGCAACTAGAAGTTAGTCCTGTCAGGAAAATTCTAAGGGTCACTGGGGAATACATACCTAAACAGGATTTATCCCCTGAATGGTAAGAAACTAAAATATTTATACACTAGCTCGCAGACATTAAGTCCTTGATACTTTGAGTTTATGACATGAATAGGCAAAGCATGTTTCAGTGGCCAGAGAAAGCCCTCAGCAAAATAATTCCAGGTGCTGGAAGTTATAAATGACCTGCACTGACGTGGTAAAGGGAAGAGAATAGGACAAAGCACCCATAGTCTTCTGGAATAACTGTTGGCAAGTTACTGAAATTTAACTGAAGAATGTGCACCTTTGTTAAGTGAAAAATAAAATTGTACATGGGCATATTCAATAAAACCAAAACCTCATATTGTAAGCCATAATTCTAGAATAAACCTTTGCTTATTGTCTAAAGTAATAAAGAGAATAGTACAAGGTTTAAAAAGTTACTAATTTTTAATTTCTTCTTCTCTTAAATTAGGATAAAAAGAACTAATCCAAAAAGCAAAGCAACTGTACTGAATTCTATATACATTATTTTTAATAATTCCAAAGTCCTTCTCTTGTGGAATTCAGATATAGAATAAAGTTGGGTAGGTAGTTAGGGTCAATAGATAAGAACTGACTGAAACTCAGTCATTCTATTAAAAATAATAGTACATAATTCTCTTTAAATATGCATTCCCTTCATCCTAGAAACAACAGAGATAACAGTGGGGATAATATTATCTTAGTTTAAATAACCCAAATAATGTAATAAAGGCAAAATATTAACAGGAAATGCCTTACATGAAAAGAAAAGCACCCACCTATCATGTTATTCTAACAAGTGTTGGCATTTGCAGTAACAGATAAGAGAATTTACATTTTAATTTAATTGATTAAAAACTAGCTATGTTATATAAAAGCACTTGAATATATGACTACAAAAGTATTACACAGTATGATCAAAAATATGATACCATAACTTGGAAAAGAGCTCTCTAGCTAGGGAAGACAAAGAAAGCTGTATTTAATAATTTTATTCTTCTTTCTGTTTCTCATCTGCCAAGTTTTCTTTCTGGTCTGAATTCCAAGGGAATTCCTTTTATCATTTCCATTTTCAATTCCCCTTCCATAACTGTGCCTCAATATAGCATTTAAATATTAGGCAGTCATGTGCCTTAAGCAATACACATGCAAATATTTTATACATATATGTGCTTACACAAACACTGCATACACAGTATTATTTAGCTATGTAGGCAATTGTGATAAGTAGCAGTTATTATTCCTGTTTTACAACACACAGTATTGCATAGGAACCTGGAATGTGACAGGAGATGGCCAGACTGAGCATCAATATTTTAGGAATCAGTGAACTAAAATGGATGGGAATGAGCACACTTAATTCAGAGGAACATTGTATCTACTACGGTGGGCAAGATTCCCTTGGAAGGAATGAGATAACTTGCACAGTCAACTAAAGATTCCAAAATGAAATATTTGGTTGCAGTCTCAACAATATTGTAAAGTAATTAGCTTCCAATTAAAATAAATAAATTTATATTAAAAAATGATGGAATAGTCTCTGTTCATTTCCAAGCAAGCCATTCAACAACACAGTAATACAAGTCTATGCCTTAACCACTAATGCCAAATTAGCTGAAGTTGACTGATTCTCTGAAGACCTACAAGACCTCTTAGAAGTAACACACACACACACATGAAAAGATGTCCTTTTCATCATAGGGTCTGGAATGCAAAAGTAGGAAGTCAAGAGATATCTGGAGTAACAGTCAACTTTGTCCTTGGAGTACAAAATGAAACAGGGCAAAAGCTAACAGAGTTTTGCCAAGAAAATGCACTGGTCAAAGAAAAAACTCCTTTCCAATAGCACAAGAGATGACTTTACACATGGACCCAGATGGTCAATACTGAAATCAGATTGATTTCATCCTTTGCAGGCAAAGATAGAGAAGCTCTATATAGTGGGGTAAAACAAGACCTGGAGCTGACTGTGGCTCAGGTAATTAACTAGTTATTGCAAATTTCAATCTCAAATTGAAGAAAGTAGGTAAACCACTAAGCCATTCATGTATGACCTAAATCAAATCCCTTATGATTATACAGTGGAAGTGACAAATAGATTCAAAGGACTAGATCTGATAGACAGAGTGCCTGAAGAACTATGGACAGAGGTTGATAACATTGTACAGGAAGTGGTTAATAAAACCATCCCCAAGAAAAAGAAATGCAAAAAGGAAAAATAGTGGTTTGAAGAACCTTACAAATAGCAGAGAAAAGAAGAGAGGTGAAAAGCAAAGTAGAAAGGGAAAGATATACCCAACTGAATGCAGAGTTTCAAAGAATAAAAAAGAGAGATAAGAAAGCCTTCCTAAGTGAACAATGCAAAGAAATAGAGGAAAACAATAAAATAGGAAAAACTAGAGATCTCTTTAAGAAAATTGGAAATACAAAGGGAACATTTCACATAAAGATAGCACAATAAAGAGCAAAAATAGCAAGGACATAACAGAAACAGAAGAGTAAGAAAAAGATGGCAAGAACAAAAAGCTCTTTATGAGCAAGATGACCATGATGGTGTGATGACTCACCCAGCGCTAGATATTCTGGAGTGTGAAATCAAGTGGACCTTAGGAAGGATCACTACAAACAAAGCCAGTGAAGGTGACAGAATTCCAGTTGATCTATTTCAAACCCTAAAATCCTAAAAGATGATGGTGTTAAAGAGCCTCACTCATTATTCTAGCAAATTTGGAAAACTCAGCAGCGACCACAGAACAGGAAAAGGCCAGTTTTCATTCCAATCCCAAAGAAAGGCATTGCCAAAGAATGTTCATATTACCATATAGTTGCTCTCATTTCACATGCTAGCAAAGTAATGCTCAAAATCCTTCAAGTTAGGCTTCAACAGTACATGAACCAAGAACTTCCAGATGTGCAAGCTGGATTTAGAAAAGGCAGAGGAACCAGAGATAAAATTGCCAACATACACTGGATCATAGAAAGCAGGGGAATTCCCCTCCCCCCCAAAAAAAAATCACATCTACTTCTGTGTCATTGACTATGCTAAAGCCTTTGACTGGGTGGATCACAAGAAACTGTGGAAGAAACTGTGGAATATTCTTAATGAGAAAAGAATACCAGACCACTTTACCTGTTTTCTGAGAAACCTGTATGCAGGAGAAGAAGCAACAGTTAGAACTGAATATGAAACAACAGACTGGTTCCAAATTGGAAAAGGAGTATGTCAAGACTGTATATTGTCACCATGTTTATTTAACTTCAATGCAGAGTACATAATGTGAAATATGGGGCTGGATGAAGCACAAGCTGGAACTAATATTGCTGGCAGAAATATGAATAAACTCAGATATGCATATGATACCACTCTAATGGCAGAACATGAAGAGGAAGTAAATAGTCTCTTGCTGAAGGTGAAAGAAGAGAGTGAAAAATCTGGCTTACAACTCAACATTCAGAAAACTAAGATCATGGAATCAGGTCCTATTACTTCATGGCAAATAGATGCGAAAAATGTGGAAATTGTCAGATTTCATTTTCTTGGAATCCAAAATCAATATGGATGCTATGACAAACTTAAATAGAGTATTAAAAAGCAGAGATATCACTTTGCTGACAAAGATCTGTATAGTCAAATCTATGGTTTTTCCAGTACTCATGTATAGATGTGAGAATTGGACCATACAGAAGGCTGAGCACCCAAGAATTGATGCTTTTAAACTGACTCATTGGAAAAGACTCTGATGCTGGGAAAGATAGAAGGCAGGAGGAGAAGGGGGTGACAAAAAATGATATGGTTGGATGGCATCCCAGATTTAATAGACATGAGTTTGAGCAAATTCAGAGAGATAGTGAACGACAGGGAAGCCTGACGTGCTGCAGTTTGGGGCTGCTTAGTCGCTTCAGTCGTGTCCCACTCTGTGCGACCCCAGAGACGGCAGCCTGCCTGGCTCCCCTGTTCCTGGGATTCTCCAATTCATGAAAGTGAAGTAGCTAAGTTGTGTCCAACTTGTAGCAACCCCATGGACTGCAGTCTACCAGGCTCCTCCGGCCATGGGATTTTCCAGGCAAGAGTACTGGAGTGGGGTGACATCGCCTTCTCCAATGCTGCAGTTTAGGGGGTCACAAAGAATCAGACACAACTCAGCAACTGAAAAACAATACCAATTTCTGTTTTACATAAAAAAAAAAAAAAACCAGTGAGGCCTAGATAAAATGAGGAAGTTAGTAAGATATTAACTGACCATTGTTGAGCCAAGCTTCAGACTCAGTCTTCTCCCCAGAGCCATTGCATTCTCCTGTTCTTATAATCTATGCAAGTTAAACTGCATTCAATTATTCAGATGCGTCTCTAACTGATGCTTAATAAATAAGTAGCTCTTTCCCAAATGACATATATAGACTATAGACATTTAAGGAGGTAGGACCACTAACTAAGATATAAAAGTAAGTTAAACTCACTTTTCATTGTTTAATAAAGCTCTAGATGGCATTGTTACATTGCTTTTGATCCCTGAAGATAGTTATCCAGGTACCAAAGGATAGCAGTGGAAAATTTGAATTTGGTGCTTTTCAGTGTTACTGACATGCTGAAATGCAAAGAGCAATTGCTAATAATGTAGATGTTGCTCATAGAATTTTACAGCTTCCAGGAGCAGAGCCCAAGGAAAGATAAAAAGTTTCATAGCACATTTATGTGAGGAAGAAGATTTTTCAGATTGACTTCCTAGGGGCAGCCTAAATGGCTTAGGGCAGTTTCAGAACTCAGTCCCTCACTATATTAGTCACAGTTCTCCAGAAAACATAATGAAGAAAAGCCTCTTGTGATGATGAAAGCTGAAAAATCCCAAAATCTGCAACCAGCAAACAAGAGGAACAGGAAAGTCGATGGTGTGGTTCCAGTCCAAAGCCAAGAGGCTCCAGAAAAGAAAGAGACCCAAGAAAAGCCAAATTTGAAAACCACAAAGGATCTAGAACCAGCTCTTCCTTTTTATTTGATTCTACTGATTGGATGAGGCAATCTGCTTTACTTAATCTCCTGGTTCAAATGCCCATCTACTGAAGAAACAAACACACCAGTATCACGTCTGACCCACTGTCTGGGTCCATGGATCAGCCAAGCAGACACAAAATTAACCATCATCTCCAATTTCTAAGAAGATCAACACATCCTGTAGCCTCCCTTAGCTTAAATTTCCTTCCCAACTTCACACAAAGGAGAACTCTTACCAAGTATTAAAATTTCACAATGAGTCAATTACAAAGAAGTGAGACATATATAAATGGTACACACAGAAGTTTTCAGCCATAGAATAGATACCACCATGATCCTCTGATAAAGTCAACTGTAATGAAGTCCTGAGCAATCTTGAGACACAGAATTTATGACAGGGACAGACAAAGAACAGGGGCTGAGAAAGCTTGAAGTCTTGAGTCTTGTTGGTGACCTCAAGTCTTTGGGGAGCCTTCTTCATCCTCCTTTTCAAATCTCTGGGCATGCCCAACACGATGAGCTCCACATGTCTTCAATCTGCCACCCCTAAAGTAAAACTAAGAGCTTTAGGTGGCTTGTCACAAAAGTTCTAGGGCTTGGGAATTTGTGATCCAAGAGGTCTAAGGATTCTCAAAGCAATTATACTGCAGAATCCAGACCATAGTGAAAGTGGGTGACATGCATGTGTGTGTGCTGAGTCCTTTCAGTTTTGCCCCAGTCTTTGAGATCCCATAGACTGTAGTCTGCCATGCTCCTCTGCCCATGGGATTTCCCAGGCAAGAACACTGGAGTGGGCTGCCGTTTCCTCCTGCAAAGGATCTTCCTGGTTCACAGATTGAACCCACGTCTCCAGTGGCTCCTGCACTGGCAGAAGGATTCTTTACCACTGAGCCACCTGGGAAGCCCAAAATGGGTGCCATGTGACTCCAAATCACACAGATTAAGAAAAAGAAAAAGCTGAAGAGTAGCCAGGATGCCCACATACAGAAGTAACATTATATTTCAAAACAAAATGATAATTCTCTGACAGTCCAGTGGCTGAGCACTTGTCTGCAATGGGAAGAGTCAGTGAACAGAACACAGTTATAGGAAACCGAGGATGTAGGCATGGTCCACAAACAGGTGCAAAGTACAAAGGCACTGTGCCACCTATTGAGGTAGAGAGGGAAAGTTTAACATTAAAAGTGTTAAATATCATATAAATATACAAACTTCTACTTAAATATAATGATTGAGTTCATGCCAGTATTAACTCAGAATAGCATAAAGCTCAATGTCCTTTTTCTTTCCTTCAGATATTGAAAAGCATTTTTACTAACAGTCTAGGAGCTCGTCAATTTAGGTCAGAAAAATTGACTTTCAGTTGACTTTGTTTGATTTTGTTTGTTTTGTTTTAATAGTGTGAAAAGTGACTATGACATTAGGATTTTTGAAAGACAAAGTTTATAAAATTTCCATATATCACAAAATCCTATAATGTTCAACATTAGAATAAACTTCAGAGAGCATCTGGTAGACCCTGACATTTCAAAGAGGATGAATTTGCAGCCAAGAGATTTTAAGCAGCTGCTGAATAACTCAACTCTTATGATTTCAGACACTCCTCTGCCTTCAAGTCTACTCCCTGTTCCTACTCTGGTTGCTAATATAATCTCTGCATAGTACATATTACAGAAAAACTTTGGAATGTCATCAGTGATTTTTTTAAAATTTTAAATAATCTATATTGAGGCTTAGCAAGGTAAAGTGCAGCAGCATGTTTTCATGCTCAGAGATACACAGAGGTATGGTCTTCAAAAGAATAAATACAACTAGGAATCCTCTTTAAAAAATGTCTTTGTGTTAATAAGGAGTGTGGTGAGAGTGCAAGAAACACAACTTACATTGCAAGATTTCCTGAGTTGTTCCTTCTTTTCAAAGGCAGCAATTTCCCTTCTAGACATGTACCTAAGAAAATCTAAACCAGCTAGTCAAATAGATGCATGTACATACATGTTCATAGTAGCACTATTTACAACAGCCAAAAGATGGAAATAACTTAGTAGATCAATAGATAAACACGAAGCGGTAAGACCATACAATGGAATATTATTCAATCATAAAAAGGAGTGAGGTATTAACACATGCTACAATGTTTCTGAGCCTCAAAAACTAAGCTAAGTGGAAAAAGTCAGACATAAAAGGTCACAAAATGATGTGATACCATTTACTGGAAATATCGGAATAGATGAGTCAATATAGATGGAAAGCAGACGGTTAATTGCAAAGGGAGGGAGGAAGGGGGTACAGGGAGTAATTGATTGTCAGTTTAAGGTCAACTTTCTGGGTAATGTTTTCAAACTAGCCAGAGTTAATATTTGTGCAATATTGTAAATATATTAAATACTTCTGTAGACTTTAAAATAATTAACTTTATGTTATGTGAATTTTACTTCAATAAAAAAATGTTGAGAAAAGGTGAGAAGATGGTCTATTGATGATTCAACTTGGCTAGACCACAATACTAGTGTTGTTCAATAAAACACTAATTCAGGTGTTGATGTGAAAGTATGTTGTCGATGTGAATAAAATCACAATCAGTTGACTGATTGTCCTAGATAATCTGGATTGGTCTGATGCAATCAGGTACAAGGCTTTATGGATAGAGGGGCTCTTCAGGCTCTCTGAAGTATCCCTTGTTGTTTGTCTATTTTATATTTAGTAGTGTGTACGTGGGCTTCTCTTGTGACTCAGCTGGTAAAGAATTTACCTGCAATGCAGAAGACATGAGTTCGATCCCTGGACTGGGAAGATCCCCTGGAGAAGGGAAAGGCTACACAGTCCAGTATTCTCGCCTCAAGAATTCTATGGACTGTATAGTCCATGGGGTTGCAAAGAGTTAGACACAACTGAGCAACTTTCACCCACCCAGTGTATATATGTTAATCCAAAACTCCTAATTTACTCTCCCCACCCCATCCTCACAGGAAACTATACACACTATCATATAATAACCTATAATGGAAAAGAATTTGAAAATTACACACACACACACATTTACTTCTCCAGGGAATCTTCCTGACCCAGGGATTGACCCTGGGTCTCCAGCATTGCAAGCAGATTCTTTACCATCTGAATCCCCAGGGAAGGCCCACATATATATATATACACACATATATAAGCACTTTTCTATACACTTGAAACTAACACACTGTATTTGGACTTCATTTTTAAAACATGAGGGGAAACAAAGAAAATAAAGGATTTCTAAATCAGACAGGGGAAAACGAATATGATATTGTTTATATGTGGAATTTTAAAAAATACTGTAAGTGAACTTATTACAAAATAGGGTCACAGATGTAGAAAACAAACTTATGATTACCAAGGGAGAAAGGTGGGGAGGGATAAACTGGGAGATTGGGATTGACATTATACACTTCTATATATAAAACAGGTAACAGTAAGGACCTACTGTATAGCACAGGGAACTCTATTCAATAGTCTGAGATGATCTATACGGGAATTTAACCTAAAAAAAGAGTGAATGTATGTATATGAATAACTAATTCACTTTCCTGTACAGCAGAAACTAACACAGCATTGAAAATCAACTATACTCTAATAAATATTAATTAGAAAAAAATTACTCTTGTGGTTAGCCCACGTCTGACAGTTCCAGCCACACTTTCTTATGGCCCACCTTGTGTCAGACCTCCATAATCATCTGAACCAATTATTTGAAATGAGTCTCAATATATTATCTCTCACAAGTAGGCTTCACAGGTGGAATCCCAACTGATACAAGCAGATTCTAAATTTGAAGATTTGTCATTCAAAGGCCTTTGCTTTCTCTTAACCAGTTTTGCAACAATTCTCTCATAAAGATAGAAATCCTAGAGAAAGAGGAAATATTTCCAATCAATGTACTCTAGAACTTCAATCACCTGTAGGCACTGGAGAAATAAATAAGTGTTATGATGTGGTGGGATTATGACAGGTAGACAAGAAAATGCCTACAGTTGGGGCCAAGGATGATCACTGGAAAACAAACCAAATAAATAAATAAATAAGACTTGAAACAACACTTCCCCAGCAGAGCATTAGACCCATCCATCTTCCTTCGCAGACTGACTTTCAGAACCACCTGCCCTCCAAGAGGGAGATTGGAAAAGTCTTTCTTGAAAATATGTTTATTCCAAGAGGAATGCCTCAAAGACAAAGTTGGAGTTTTTTCTATTAAAGACTCAGTGCAGCCTTTCGTGCAGCCCTCAATCAGTGCATTATAGCCACTCCATTCTTAAAGACAAGCAGATAGCTCAGGGTCATCAAAACTGTGATGAAATCTTCCAGTAGGAGGGAGAAAGACCAACTGACATAACAGAAAAAGCAACTGAGGGAAAACAACTATGCAGAAATAAGCAAAAGAAAGGTAGATATACATGCACAGAATGTTGAATATACTGAAAGTGGTATGAAAAGATAGTTCAACCTTGAAAACTCATGTTTATATCCAAGATCTAAGCTGGTTGCCACGCGTAAAAGTTTTCTTCATACCTTTCAAGAATCACCCTACTAACACGTGTAGCCAAAGGCTCCCACCTCCCACAACACAGTAAAGTAACCCCCGCAGGACCTGAGATACTGTGAACTTCTGCTGGACTGGAAGATGTAAGTGAGACTTGGTGTTCAGAGATCTGGAGGAACTGATGCAATGTGCATTTGAGACACTTTCTAGGGGAAAAACACTCTTGCTCGACATAGCTAGAAATGATTTGTTCTAAAACTAGGGAGGGCCTGATCTTACACTCAAGATCAGTAGGGGAACAGTATTCTGGCTAAAGGTGGTTTTACTTTTGTATATATTAATCCCAAACTCCTAACTGATCCTTTCTCCCACTGAAAGTGAAAGTGAAAGATGCTCAGTCGTGTCCAACTCTTTGCGACTCCATGGACTGTACAGTCCATAGAATTCTGCAGGCCAGAATATTGAGGTGGGTAGTCTTTCCCCTTCTCCAGAGCATCTTCCCAACCCAGGGATCGAATTCAGGTCCCCTGCATTGCAGGCAGATTCTTTACCAGCTGAGCCACAAGGGAACCCTTTCCTCCCCTTATCTCCCTTTGATGACCATAAGTTTGTTTTCTATGCCTGAGTCTGTTTCTGTTTCATAAATAAATTCCTCTGTGTCATATTTTAGACTCCACATATAAGCAAATCATATGACATTTGTCTTTCCTTTTTGACTTACTTCACTTTGTATGATAATCTCTAGGTCCATCCATGTTTCTTCAAATGGCACTATGTCATTCCTTTTTTACAGTTGAATAATATTCTGCTGTCTAAATGTATCAGGTCCCCTGCATTGCAGGCAGATTCTTTACCAGCTGAGCCACAAGGGAACCCTTTCCTCCCCTTATCTCCCTTTGATGACCATAAGTTTGTTTTCTATGCCTGAGTCTGTTTCTGTTTCATAAATAAATTCCTCTGTGTCATATTTTAGACTCCACATATAAGCAAATCATATGACATTTGTCTTTCCTTTTTGACTTACTTCACTTTGTATGATAATCTCTAGGTCCATCCATGTTTCTTCAAATGGCACTATGTCATTCCTTTTTTACAGTTGAATAATATTCTGCTATCTAAATGTACTACAACTTATCTGTCCATGTCTTTATTGATGGGCGTTTAGGTTGCTTCCATGTCTTAGATATTTTAAATAATGCTGCTGTGTACACTGGGGTGCATGCAGGTGGTCTTATATTTGATTTCTCTTCTCTTTGGCTTCTTAATATTCTTAGCATCTAATTTCCATGAGTTAGAGTTCCATTGTTTTATTATTTCTGCTTGTGTGCAACTTTATGTCCCTACCTAGTCCCCTGGATTTTTTCAGGCCAGAAACAACCACATGCCCTTCTCCAGTCATCTCAGCACATCTAGCTACTGGAATATGCATCCTGGCAGAGGCTTGGCAAGTGTCAGCTGATAGACTGATGCGTTAATTCTCACACCTCCTCCAGTCTCACTTGGGTTGATCTATGGCACACTTGCTAGGATGGTGGCAGCTGAGCTCAGTTGTGACTGTGAAAAACATGAGCTTCAGTTGCTCATCTGGTATTTGCCAACCACTGGGTCCAGTTCCATTACTCCACTCAAAACTCCTAAACTAAGTGTGGTTTAGGGAGACAGAGTGCCCAGTGTTTTCCAAGATGGTTTCATTTTTAGCACTGATAATCCCATGTCCCTGGAAATGACTGAGTCTTTGGCCAACCATTCTGAAAACAGACAATCTGTCTGTAATACACTAATCAAAAGAGCTGTGTTTGTAAAATACACACAGAAAACAGAGCACAAAGACTTGTACTACAAATGGTAGTGATAAAAATGTGGATAACAGCACATCTCAGCCTTCAAAGACTGTAGTTAGCCCCAGGGAAACAATTATACACAGAGATAGGAAATACAAGTCTGGGAATTGTGAGCAAACCCAGGGCAGGGGGAGACATCCTACAAAGTAGTGGTGGACTGATCTGTGGCTCTTCTCCCTGTACTGGATGATAACCATTTCACAAATCCCAAAGCAGCTAAGCAGGCCTGGAGTGTTGGCTTAAAGGAGGAGTATAAAGTATCAGCTTTATAATACACTGTAACATGCCCTGAGTGGGTAAACATGGGCCCAGGCTTGATCAGAATGGCTTAATTTCCCTCTGCAATACTACACAGCTACCACTTTTTCTATTCTCTTGTGCTTACCTCTCAGATCTACCTTATACTTTGACCCACCCACCAGTAATTACCTAGTTCTTCCAACTCTTGTTTTAAATTCCACTGCTCTTCCCTTATTGTATTCTTTCCCACTCAGAGGATGGGTTTTAGCGTAACCTCCACATCAGTCTCTCCATCCTGACCACACTTGACCTGTTACCCACAAAAGAACCAAAGAACCAACAGCAGCTCTGGCCATGAGACTTCCCTTAGATGGCTTCTCCCATCTATGTAATGAATTCTGGACTCCTTTGCAGAGAGCCCCGAAGATTCTTGGGAATATGGTCCCAGTGAACTTTCCTCTTTTCCATTCCTCTCTCCTCCACAGCTTAAACAAGATCATCTGAAGATAGCCTCTTCACTGTTCCCAGCATACTATCTTTGTCTCCCTGCTGTCTTCTTTGGTCCATACCATCTATAATATAAGCTATGGTTTTTTCAGTAGTCATGTATGGATGTGAGAGTTGGACCATAAAGAAGGCTGGGCATCAAAGACTTGATACTTGCAAACTGTGGTGCTGAAGACTCTTGAGAGTCCCTTGGAAAGCAAAGAGATGCAACCAGTCAACTCTAAAGGAAATCACCCTGAATATTCATTGGAAGTACTGATGCTGAGGCTCCAATACTTTGGCCACCTGATGTGAATAAGGAAATCTTTGTAAAACACTTTGATGCTGGAAAGATTGACGGCAGGTGGAGAAGGTGCAAAAGAAGATGAGATGGTTGGATGGGATTACTGACTCAATGGACATGAGTTTGAGCAAACCCAGGGAGACAGTGAATGAGAGGGAAGCCTGGAGTGCTGCAGTCCACGGGGTCACAAAGAGTTGGACATGAATTAGCGACTGAACAACAATCCATCTTTCCTAGAGCACACTCCATCTCTTAAGACTACATCTGGCTTTGAGACCAGGGTAGGAATTATCTCCTCTATGAAACTCTTCTGAATCATCTAAGCTAGAAATTATATTTCCCTCATAAGAATTCTAACTGCCCTCAATCTGCATAACACTTATCAAAATTATTCATATTGTAATTATGTGTCTTGTCTCCATAGATATGGGTTTTATTACTTCAGGAACAATGCTCCTTAGGCTATATCTTTTTAACGTGTTCTGAGTTTCACTTAACATCTTGATTTGTACAAATAGTTTCTCAAATGGTATGCACTGAATGAGTTATCTGGGAATAATGCTAAGGAATCATTTTACCAATTTCAAACATTTAGATATTTCCTTTCAAGAAAGTTTTCACTTATACAAAACTTATACTCCATAGATATACATAGAGAAAATATACAGGAAAGGTAGAGCACATATCCAAATTTGGGGACAGATTAGAATAACCAGAAACTACTGCTAAAGGATGAACTCAAACCAGAAATTTTCTCGATGTTCATGCTGATTTACTTATTTATCTTCTCAACAGGAAAGTCATCAATGTGCCTTTTTATCAAGGATATGGTAGAGATCATTGGTATGTTAGCCACTGGTTTCATATCTTGATCCTGATCATTGAGAAAATTCTTGTGGAAATGAAATGAAAAATACAGGGATTCAGATCAAATCTTTTCCAGAACTGGATATCCTATAATCACACCTGAGTGTAAAGGGGCTTCATGCTATTTTAATCTGTTTTAATACTCCAAAACTTAAATCCCAATAGACTAAATGAATGGGGGCTTAGTGACACTAGTGGTAAAGAACCTCCCTGGTAATGCAGGAGTTGTAAGAGATGCAGTTTCAATCCCTGGGTCAGGAAGATCCCCTGGAGTAAGGCATGACAAGCCACTCCAGTGTTCATGCCTGGAGAATCTATGGACAAAGGAGCCTGGAAGGCCATAGTGCATAGGGTTGCAGAGAGTCAGACACTGCTAAAGTGGCTTACAACACACACAGAGTTTAAATGAATAATGAGTAACCAATGACTCTCTTTCTGCTTTGACTTCTTCTCTTTCTCCATAAGAAAAATTCAGAATTCTAACCTATGCTGGCTCCACTTGTCCTTTTCAGCTTCTGACCCTTCCTGCCAAGCTGGGGATAGAGACCTAAAAGGCTCGTGCAGAGTTCATTAGTCTTAGCTTGGATCCTCTTCACTTCATTACCTTGTAAACACTGACATTTTTAACACTGGCCCAGATTCCCCAGGCAAAGGATAAACAAATCAATACAGTGCCATTGGCAAGAAAAAGGAATATCAGCCAAAGAAAATCAATAGGCAGCATGGCTATATTATCTCAAGAAAAATAGTTGCTGTTTTCAAATGCCACCATGTGGCCCATGTGTCAGACACTTTACACACCTTATGTATTATCTTTATAACAAATTGATTAAAAAATATTTCTATTGCTTTACAGATGAGGAAACTGGAGCTCAGAGAGGTGAACATAACAGTGATATAACTAGTAAATGACAAGTATAGAGTTCGAGCTGCCAACTGTCTAATTACAACACATTTTCTACATTACCACCAGGTACCATTGTAAGAAAAATAACATGGTATCTAAGGAACCTAGAGATCTTCATCCAAGATCTGTTTGTAGCTGACTGTATAATATGGAGCCGTTAAATGTGTAGTATGATAATCTTTCAGCTCCTTCAGCTGTAACATCTACATATTACACTTTTTTTTTTCCTTCAGGAAACATTATGGGAGTTTGGGGTTAGCAGATGCAAGCTTTTATAAAGAAAATGGATAAACATGGTCCTTGCTGCTATATAGCACAAAAAACTATATTCAATAGTCTATTACAAATCATAATGGAAAATATGAAAAAAAATACATATATAACTGAACCACTTTTCTTTATAGCAGAAATTAATATACTATTATAAGTCATTTATACCTCAACAAAATTTTTTAAAAAAATAATTAAAAACAGACATTGTGAACACTTACCATATCCCTGTAAATATGGTAGCAAGAAGGATAAAATCATAAATATGATTCAGGTCCTCTTTGGAACTCCATGATTACCTCATGCTGAGAGTGAGGAGGGGAGGAGGGGGTTGGCAACATCCTTAAAAGTCAGACTAGCCCCCACTTCCTGACTTACAGATTTCTATAGTTAGTCCTTACCATTCTCAGGATAAAACCTAGACTCTTAGTATGCCTTGTGAGACTCATGATGTTCTGTTCTTCCTCACCTCTCTTGGCCCCATCATTTGTCATCTTGCACTCTGATTTTCAGCCTCCTGTGTCCAGAGATGCCACTTTCATTTCTCTTTTGCTCACCCAGGTAGAACTCACCTGGGTCCCTTCTCTGTTCATTCTCAACTTAGATTTCACTTCCTCCAAGGACGTTTCAATGTCCCTTCTCCCTCCAGCATATCACACAGGTCACTCTGGGCTTACTATTCTGCTTACTGGTCTATTTCCTCACTAGATTGTGAGTTCCTTGAGGGTTCAGACTGTCCTTTACTTGGTACCTTTCTTGGTGCACTTAGAATGTATTTGTTTAATGAACAAACTCAGACTACATACCACACTTTGAAGCTTATTTGATGCACCAAGTTTCACATGGTTCCAATTCATCAGAGGCAGCTTTAATTGTGAGAATATATATCCAAATAATGTCAGATATGTTTCCATGGTTTAATACTCTTAAGATGACTTTATTAGAAACCAAGAATTGTCCACATGTGCACCTGTACTATCTACCAAGCATCAGAGAGTCAAGGTTACATAATGTCTTTTCATTCATTCATTCCATCCAAGCAAAAAGGAAGAGAGAAATTCAAGCGTTTTATGTGAAGAGTGAGTAGCCATCTTCTTTCTTTCCCCTGAGAATTCCTCTTTTAGGTCTGGAAGAGTCCAAGGTTATTCTTGAGAGAAAAGTATTTGGGTCAGATGGGATGACTTCTTATGTACTTATTACTGTTACTGCAAACATTTACTGAGTTTCCATTATGCCAGGCATCATATTAGCCACATTACCACCGAGTCTTACAAATAGTAACAGACATTATTATAATAAATACCTACATTCCAATTGAAAAAAGCAAAGCTCAGAGAATTAAGTTATTTGTCCAGGTCAGTTAGTCAGTATTAGACTTTGATTTGGTGAATTCCAAAACCTGACTTACAATAAATATGCTATTCCCACTCCACAATTGAAGCCTGGCCCTAGAGTGTACTTTTAAGCTCATCACGGCTAAGGCTAGGGACACAAGGCTTTAATTTAGGAGCCCTCAACAGAAAACAGAATGTGTTTTGTTCTGTTTTGTTTTGTTAATCTGGACTGTCTCATGTTATTACTTAAAAACCAAAATAGGGCAGGACTGATTGGGAGTGCCGGATCCAGATCTCACTGTGTGACTTTGCATGCCAAGTCCATCCCTGGCTACTTTTGTGACACTAGACAAGTTACTTAATCTCTGTGACACATTTTCCTCATCTATAATGTATGAATAATAATAGTATTTATTTCCTTGGGTTGTGGAGGAGAAAAAAATTAGTTAACATAAGAGCTTAGCAATCTAAGTGTCCGTGGTCAAATGAATGAATAAAGAAGGTGCAGTACATATATTTACAATGAAATATTTATTGCTGTTATCGTTTAGTCTCTAAGTCCCCATGAACAGAGGAGCCTTGTAGGCTATAGTCCAGGGGGTCGCTAAGAGTCGGACACAACTGAGCGACTTCACTTTCACGTTTCACTTTTGTGCGTTAGAGAAGGAAATGGCAACCCACTCCAGTGTTCTTGCCTGGAGAATCCCAGGGATGCGGGAGCCTGGTGGGCTGCCATCTATAGAGTCTCACAGAATTGGACACAACTAATGCGACTTAGCAGCAGTAGCAGCAACAGTCTCTAAGTCAGGTCTGACCCTTTGCAACCCCATGCACTGTAGCCCACCAGAATCCTCTGTCCATGGAATTCTCCAGGCAAGAATACTGATGTGGGTTGCCATTTCCTTTTCCAGGGGATCTTCTAGACCCAGGGATCGAACCCACATCTCCTGCATTGGCAGTCAGATTCCTTATCACTGAGCCACCAGGGAAGCCTACAATAGAATATTACTCAGCTATAAAAAAAAAGAATGAAATAATGCCATCTGCAGCAACATGGATGAAACCTGAGATGATCATACAAAGTGAAATAAGTCAGAGAAGAATAAATATATGTGATATTACTTACATGTGGAATCTTAAAAAAAAAAAAGATATGAGTGAACTTTTTACCAAACAGAAATAGACTCACCAACATAGAAAACAAACGTATGGTTACCAAAGCTGAAACAGTGGGGAAGAATGAATTTCAAATTTGAGATTAATAGATATAGAGTTCTATATACAAAATAAATAAGTAACAAATACCTACTGTGTAACATAGGGAACTATATTTAATATCTTGTAATAAACTCTAATAGAAAAGAATCTGAAAAATAATATGTATTATATATATATATATATGTTTGTGTATGTATATATGTGCATATGTATGTATAACTGACTAACTTTGCTGTACACCTGAAACTATCATAGTGCTAAATTAACTATACTTCAGTTAAAGTGTTAATCACTCAGTCATGTCCAGCTCTTTGTGATCCCATGAACTGTTGCCTCCCAGGCTCCTCTTTTCCAAGGGACTATCTAGGCAAGAATACTGGAGTGGGTTGACATTCTCTTCTCCAGGGAAGCTTCCCTAGGGATTGAACTTGGGTCTCCTGCATTTCAGACATTGCAGACAGATTCTTTCCCTGAGGAGCAATCAAGGAAGCCCAAACTTCAATTAAAAATAAGGAAAAAAAATAAGACATAAAAGTTTAGAACTAGCATAGAGCAGAGCATTATTAAATAAAAATAAGCAATATTATTATTATTATTACTTTTTATATACTAGTCATGTCACTGGCTTCTGGTAAACCAGACAAAATATCATTTGTTAACACAGTTAAGAGAAGACATATAAAGTTTGTTCAAAGACAAATAAAGTTTGGTTTTTGCTTTTATAAAAAAATTCACTTGACTTTTACAAAGAAGCACAAGCATGCAGTAGGTCTGAGTTCTGATCATGTACTAGTTCCTTTAAAATGTAAAATAAGATTACATTTTTCAATCAGGAGGTAACACACATTCCTGTTCCATGAGTTGAAACTAAATCATCTATTGCATATCCCATATTTTCTTCATATCCCATTAAGAAAAATGGAGTTCATTATTTTTGAAAGAAACAGAAACAAACCCATTGTAGCTGTGATTCAGTGTTGGTTATCTTTAAGTTAGAAAGGACAAGATGGGTATTTAGGAAGTTGGAATGATTATTGAAATATGATATTTCTAGATCTTTTAAAACACCTCACTCATAGAATGTTCAGAATAGACTAACTTGACATTTTTACTTTCTTGGGGAAACGATCATTAACCAAATTTTGGACATAATATGAGACAATTACACACAATACCAGAATTTAAATCAGGAAGGACAGTGCTTTTGAAGGGCTGTGGTTTGAAGATCGTTTTATTTGCCAAAGAACTAGGAATGGCCAAAAACAAAGTGAAACATTATTTAATAAACCTATACTTTCAAATGCAGAGTTCCAAAGAATAGCAATAAGAGATAAGAAAGCTTTCCTCAGTGATCAATGCAAAGAAATAGAGGAAAACAACAGAGGGGAAGACTAGAGATCTCTTCAAGAAAATTATAGATACCAAAGAAACATTTCCTTCTGTTGTTCCATGTCCAGTTCTAACTGTTGCTTCCTGACCTGCATACAGAGTTTTCAACTTTGTGCTAGAAACGTCCAATGAAGGGAGTTTAAACGTGAAGCCAAGTCTATACAAGCCCACAGGATAAATTTTCTCACCACTCATGCACATGGGTCTGTTGATGGTCTCCTTGTAGAATGTGTCCCTCCATAGATATGCATATCAGATGGACTGTTCCTAAGTGTGATTCACAACCATCAGAGGAAAAATGTTCTCAGATTTTTTCAAGACTGTCTTTCAAAGAATTTGGTCTTATTCTACCTACACTAAGGTGGATTTTCCCTTGGTGTTACTATTAATTTTCTTTCCAAGTGACATGGCTGTGGCTTTTCCCTCTTTTGGCGCCCCCCACCATCTGCTCATCTCTCAAGTTCAAAGAACAAAGCAATAACTAAGAAAAACTAAAATCGAGGGTCTTAAAACTGCAATACAGACAGAAATTGGTTAGCAGCTCCTCTCTCTTTACATTCTGCTAAGACAGATTCTAGCAAGCTTTATTTAAAAAGCTCCTCTCCCGCAAAACCGATTTATGAAGAGCGAGATGGGATGTGGGCCCTGCTGCCTCTGGGGCTGCACTCAGGGCGGTCCCTGTCCCTTCTCTTGTTCTGAGCGCCTCTGTACGTCCCTCCAGGATGAGTACAAGTTACTCTTGCAAAAGGGTACACTGGCCTCTTGGATCCTAGCTGTTCTAAGAGATGTAATATGTACCAGGGAAGAGGTTATCTATAGACTGACATCATCAGAGCCCAGATGTGACAGAATGTATGAGATGTGCATTCTTTCTTGGGATATTCCCTAGTCACACATAACAAATTCCAAGTCCCTAGAGAGCAACCTGGAATTGTCTTAATGGCATATGGCCTTTAAAACACACACACACACACACACACACACACACACACACATTATTTATTTGGCTGCACCGGGTCTTAGCTGGTGCACGTGGGGTCTAGTTTCCTGACCAGGGATTGAACCTGGGCCCCCTGCACTGGGAACCTAGAGTCTTCGCCACCAGACCACCAGGGAAGTGCCATGGTATTATGGCCTTTTGCAAGGATGACAGCATCAGGAGAATACTTATAGGAACCAAGTAATATTCTAAGAGGGCAACGTGATGATGACTTGCCATGTTCCTTCAAGAGTGTGTTCATTTTCAGCATCATCTTTTTCTTCTGTTCTTTCACTCTCACGTCTCCAAACCTCAAAAGACTTCTGAAAGTAAAAGGAACAGCCAGAATTCCCATGACTCCTGTCTTCACACAAGAGGCCTTCAAGCATAAACAAGATGATGTCACTTGGTTTCCTGTGATGCCTGCAATCAAATCCTCTGCTCCCATTTCATGCCTTTTGCTTTTTGATCACTCTGTTCCAGTTAATTGGCTTCTTTCAGGGACTTGAAACTGCTAAGCCATTTCCTACCTCAGGACCTTTGCACACACATTCTCTTTGCTGGAACCCAGTTATCCCAGCTCTGCTGAACTGTATGCTTCAGGTTTGAATGTAAATGTCACTTCTTCAGAGAAGTTTTCCCTGGCCACTATATTTAAAGTCAGTTCTTCACACACTTTCCATTTTTAATTTTCATCTTAATGCCTAGTTTGCTATGTACTATTATATTTGTTTACTCTATTATCTTTCCTCTTCTAGAACATAAGCTTCAAGAGAGCAGAATTTGTCTGTCTCGTTGGTCTCTATCTCCAGCACCCAGGCCAGGGGTAAACACAAACGCAGGTGTCCTTTAATTGTATGTTGAACAGTGGTTTGTATGGACCTTCTACGGTTGACTTTTTCTTTCCCACAATATGTTTCCTTATGGAGACAGTTTCTTACATAGAATTTGTCTTTCCAAAGGAAATGTATAGAAGTACTTTTAAAAATTATAATGTAGTTTTTATAGATGCAACCTTTTAAAAACTTGTGTTTTCAGTGGCAGGCTTTAGTGTGTTTAGTGGCAGGATTCTAAAGAATTACATATAAAATACCTTAGAAACTGAGTAAAAAAATAGCATATGGCACTGTTGCGTTTTGTATATGGTTTTAGTTGCATACAGGCTTCCCTGGTGACGCTAGTGGTAAAGAACCCACCTGCTAATGCAGGAGACATAAGAGACGCAGGTTCGACCCCTGGGTGGGGAAGATCCCCTGGAGGAGGGCGCTACAACCCACTCCAGTATTCTTGCCTGGAGAATCTCAGGGACAGGGGAGCTTTGTGGGCTATAGTCCACGGGTCGAAAAGAGTCAGACAGGACTGAGGCAACTTAGCACACACGCACCCACCTTAGTTGTATACACTCCTCCGCCCTGCACCCAGGTTCTGTAATGAGTGGAAGGAAGCACAGCCAGGCAGACCCCAAATCTGAAACAGACACAGCCCTGTAAGCAAGGGCTGGTGAGGGTGATCTGGGATGAGCGGCAGAGAGGAAAGAGAGCAGAAACGCTGGTGTCCGAGGGCCTGCCCTTTCTTAGTGATGTGGGTGTCTTGCTTCCAAGCTTTGTCCACCTTCTTTCCATAACGTCACAGGGATGGTGCGTCCTTGTGCTGTTTGGGATCATTCTCAAAGCTGTTTTCCCCTGGAGGCTGAGGCCTCAGAGTGAAGGTGGGGGCAGATGGGTTAGGGCAGGCCTGAAGAGAGGGGCTTACCCAGTTTGCTGGATCCAGCAATCCTTAGCAGGTTTGCTGGTCTGCCTGGGGAAGGAACAGTAGGCTGGCCCCCGGATGGCATGGTAAGTGGGTAGATGGCAGTCAAGCCAGGCAGCCTTCCCTAGCCGTCCTGGGAGAGACTCACGGCTCCTCATCCAGGCTCCCCGACACCTTGCAGACGGGTTAGGGCAGGCCTGAAGAGAGGGGCTTACCCAGTTTCCGGCAATCCTTAGCAGGTTTGCTGGTCTGCCTGGGGAAGGAGCAGTAGGCTGGCCCCCGGATGGCATGGTAAGTGGGTAGATGGCAGTCAAGCCAGGCAGCCTTCCCTAGCCGTCCTGGGAGAGACTCACGGCTCCTCATCCAGGCTCCCCGACACCTAGGCCATCATATCCCAGGCAGAGGCACGGGGGAGCTTCCCCTCCCCGGAATGAAGCCCCCCACCCCGCCACACACACCTGCCACCCTCTCGCCCTCACGGAAACCTAATTTCTGTCTCCTCCTGCCTGTGACTCCACGCCGTCCTGCGCCTGGCACCTGGGTCGTCTTGCCCTGAGTTTCCACACTTTCCACTCCTACCATCTGTGCTGATAATGTTCTAGCATGTTCTCCACCCATCCCGCCCCTCCCCCGCCTCGCCACACACCAGTTGTCTCACCGGGACTGACCTGACCACTCCCCTCCCTGGAGGCACAAGCCATGGGGGCCCATTGTGTTGGGGGAGAAGAGGGGTGATGCCTCAGGCTTCAGCACATGTCCTCCCTGGTTCCTCTCAGGACTGTGCTGTTAACCTGATCCCTGCCCTCCTCCTCCTCCAGTGCAGCTGTCTACAGGTTCGAGGAAGAGGGGAAGATGCCTTAGAACCAGCCTCCCACGCCATGGGGTCCCCCAGCTCACTCCCAGCGTGGGCGGTCACGGCAGAGAATCTGCTAATGCCAGGACCTCATTTATCTGGCTAATTCGTATGCCTGCCCGTGGGAAGTGCATATGTTTCTTTTAAACTACAGAAAGAAGACAGCTTATGTTGGCTACCCCATAAATCTAGACAGCCTGGAAAGCAGTTTGCCTGGGACTGAGGTCCTCCCCACACTAAAAAATGCCAGGCACACCAGCTGATGGCCAGCACACCCCAACGAATCCCAGGACAGGCCCCCAGACTCGGGAACTACCACCATCCCTTTCAGGTGTTGGGAATTTTGCTCAATTTGAAATTAGAAAACAGTCTAATAAATGGTTAAAAGTGTTTGCCAGGAAAGATTCAAGTGTAAGGCAACGGTGTCCAAATTCCCTGCAGAGACTGGACACAAGGGAACATTGGCAGCTAAGCCTGTTATTAAGAAGGTCACAAAATGCCATCTGTTACCCTGCATACTTTACTGTTCAAGCATAACCTCCACGAGGAAAAGAGAGCACAACAGTAGGCTTCCCAGGTGGCGCAGTGGCAAAGAATCCGCCTGCCAGGGCAGGAGATGCAGAAGACCCTGGCTTGATCTCTGGGTTGGGGAAGATCCCCTGGAGAAGGAAATGGCAACCCACTCCAGTATTCTTGCCTGGAGAATCCCGGGGACAGAGGAGACTGATGGGCTACAGTCCAGGGGGTCACAGAGGGTCGGACACGACTGAGCACCATGGGCTTCTGTGAACAAACCGTGGACCTCCCTATGGGATGGGCTACAAGTATGTGGAGAGAAGACGGGGAGAAGGCATCGCTGTTAGGTTCTGTTCTTGGTCATGGCGTCAGTGTAATTTGAGATGCTGCTGCCTGGTTTTCCGAATCTTTTTCTGCCTGGTTTTAGTCATCTATGAAATATGATAATAGCACTCTGTCTATCATTATGAAATTGAGCAGATAAATGAATGCCTTATCCCTTTACCCTTTATGAATTTTTTAATTCATAGAAAAGTTGAAGGAATAGTAGAGCCAGTATTTGCCTACTCCCTGCCTAGATTCACCAATTGTTAACATTTTGCCACATTTGTTAACATATAGTTTTATCTCAGCTCTCCTTATTGATACTTGTATGTAATACTCTGCAGGACTATTGAGAGTAAAATTTCAGGCATAGTAACAGTATATCCTTAAATACCTCAGCATGTACCTCTAGGAGCAACAATGTTTGCTTATACCATAATACTATTTGCTAATAACCATACTATTATTATCTTATGTAACCATAATACTGTTAGTACATGCAAGAAACTTTATCCTGACAGGATATTCTCACCTAATGTTCAGACCGTTACAGGCTTTATTCTTAATAGCCTGCCAGGAAAAGATTCACTCTGTCATCTATCCCCATGGTTAGCAATTCTTTCTTTAAGACACCTCATATTTTTTGAGACACTTTGAAAAGTCTGATGAAAGCTCTAGGCCCTATCTTCAGAAAAATATCCATCAAGACACTTCTGTGAGCCACCAATGCATACATCTTAGATCTCTCCAGGGTGTCCACGGACTCTTGGTTAAGTGCTTTTAATCTTTTATCTAAATTCTCCTCTTTTGTATGCATACAGTTTAAGACCACAGCACTCAGAAAAGGTTAAAAACAATTTTTACTTTCCAACATTATGTTTTGTGTTCATGATGCTTCATTTTAAGGAACTCGAAGTTTCAAGGAATACGGGGATGGGTAGGTCAAAGATCACATGATCCCCAAATCTAAGAAAAGAAAACAGAATCACAAATACAGCTGAGAGCTGTGCTATCACAGCACCTAGTAGAGGATTCCATGATTAGAAGACCCAGAATACTTCCAAACTTGAGATTCCACAAAAGCAGGTGCTCACAAACCCACACTTGCTTTCTTGGTAACTTATTTTTAAAACCATATACCTGTAGCATTCCATCAGGGTTGGCACAAGATTTATGGACCTAATAGATAAGATAGAATTTGCTGGCAGTTACTGACATTGTTAGTTTCATCAACAGAACTACCCAATTTGGTTACAGTTCTAGGACTAGGAAGTGCAAGCAGGGAGGCAGATACACGCTGGCAATTTAGGGGAATGTTAAATGTCCTTAATTGAAAGGCCAGCTGAAACTGCCAGGGTAATGTTGAACTGTGGGCTCTATTTTGTCAACTGTTAACTTGCAAAGAAAAAAATCAGCAGACCATACACCAGCATATGCGAGCTTGTTGGTATTCTTCTCCGTAAATGACTGAAGAAAATGAGAGCTGTTTCTAGCTCGATGAGAAACATGTACAAGTTTGGCTAAAAGATGAGCATAAAATCTCAACATATTCCTCATACAGTGGTCCAGCACAAATTCTAATCCCCATTTCCCCGCATAATCTATCAAATGCCTCAAACTCACTTTCTATAAAATTTTTATATTTTAAAATCATATAACTTGATAATTAATGATTCTCTTGTATGATTTTTGAAAGGAAGAGTGACAAAAAGCTAGTGAGAGCCTCTGGCAGGCCTACGGGGTTTATCAAAGTCAGAGAGCTTGGAGAGGCTAAGGATTCACAGGAACAGTCCGAGCTGATCGTGTAACATTAACTTCATATCGACCCGCTCTGTCACTGTGAAAAAGTGGGTTTTTTCCCTTGAATTTAGGTAAATAATTATTGAACTCATTGATTTTAGCTTAAGATACCCTGCTTTAAAAAGTTTACCAGCATAAAACAGCACAGATAATGAGTATCTGCCAAATGCTATTCCTCTTCCTTGACTCATTCCTGGTGACCAGACCCCATCAGTTCAGTTCAGTTCAGTCACTCAGCCATGTCCGACTCTTTGTGACCCCACGAATTGAAGCACGCCAGGCCTCCCTGTCCATCACCAACTCCCGGAGTTCACTCAGATTCATGTCCATCGAGTCCGTGATGCCATCCAGCCATCTCATCCTCTGTCGTCCCCTTCTCCTCCTGCCCCCAATCCCTTCCAGCATCAAAGTCTTTTCCAATGAGTCAACTCTTCACATGAGGTGGCCAAAGTACTGGAGTTTCAGCTTTAGCATCATTCCTTCCAAAGAAATCCCAGGGCTGATCTCCTTCAGAATGGACTGGTTGGATCTCCTTGCAGTCCAAGGGACTCTCAAGAGTCTTCTCCAACACCACAGTTCAAAAGCATCAATTCTTCGGCGCTCAGCCTTCTTCACAGTCCAACTCTCACATCCATACATGACCACTGGAAAAACCATAGCCTTGACTAGACGGACCTTAGTCGGCAAAGTAATGTCTCTGCTTTTGAATATACTATCTAGGTTGGTCATAACTTTTCTTCCAAGGAGTAAGCGTCTTTAATTTCATGGCTGCAGTCACCATCTGCAGTGATTTTGGAGCCCCTAAAAAATAAAGTCTGACACTGTTTCCAATGTTTCCCCATCTATTTGCTATGAAGTGATGGGACCAGATGCCATGATCTTCATTTTCTGAATGCTGAGCTTTAAGCCAACTTTTTCACTCTCCTCTTTCACTTTCATCAAGAAGTTTTTTAGCTCCTCTTCACTTTCTGCCATAAAGGTGGTGTCATCTGCATATCTGAGGTGATTGAGATTTCTCCTGGCAATCTTGATTCCAGCTTGTGCTTCTTCCAGTCCAGCGTTTCTCATGATGTACTCTGCATAGTAGTTAAATAAGCAGGGTGACAATATACAGTCTTGACGTACTCCTTTTCCTATTTGGAACCAGTCTGTTGTTCCATGTCCAGTTCTAACTGCTGCTTCCTGACCTGCATACAGATTTCTCAAGAGGCAGGTCAGGTGGTCTGGTATTCCCATCTCTCTCAGAATTTTCCACAGTTTATTATGATCCACACAGTCAAAGGCTTTGGCATAGTCAATAAAGCAGAAATAGATGTTTTTCTGGAACTCTCTTGCTTTTTCCAGACCCCCACATATTATGCCAAACTGACACTCTTCTTTTTAAATCAATTTTTATTATTTTTATTCAAATTTAATTTTTTCCTTACTTTTTTAATCAAAATAGTTGAGAGAAATCAACATGATTAGTCATTAGCAAAATGCAAATTAAAACACAATGACATACTTCCTTACATCTGTTCAGTTCAGTCGCTCAGTCACGTCCAACTCTTTGCAACCCCATGAACTGCAGCACGCCAGGCCTCCCTCTCCATCACAAACTCTCGGAGTCCACCCAAACCCATGTCTATTGTGTTGGTGATGCCATCCAACCATCTGATCCTCCATCATCCCCTTTTCCTCCTGCCCTCAACCTTTCCCAGCATCAGGGTCTTTTCAAATGAATCAGTTCTTCACATCAGGTGGCCAAAGTATTGGAGTTTCAGTTTCAACATCAGTCCTTCCAATGAACACCTAGGACTGATCTTCTTTAGGATGGACTGGCTGGATCTCGTTGCAGTCCACAATGGTTATAATCACAAAGATAGAAAATAACAAGTGTGGGCCAGAATGTAGAGAAACCAGAACCTTCATTCATTGCTGGTGAGAATGTAAAGAAAACGCCTCGACAGTGTCTTTAAAAGTTAAACATAAATTTACAATAGGATCCAGCAATTCCATACCTAGGTACACATTTGTGTGTGTGCTAAGTCGCTTCAGTTGTGTTCAGCTCTCTGCAACCGCATGAACGGTAGCCCACCAGGCTTCTCTGTCCATGGGATTCTCCAGATAAGAACACTGGAGTGGGCTGCCATACCTTCCTCCAGGGGATCTCCCCAACTCAGGGATCACACCCACCTATCTCCTGTCTCCTCCACTGGCAGGGGCTTCCTTATTGTTAGCACCACCTGGGAAACCCAGGTACTCACTTAAGAGAAGAGAAAAGATACGTCTACACAAAGATTTGCACATGAATATTCACTACAGTACTATCTATAATAGTGAAAATTGGAAAGAATCCTGACATCCATCCATGGATAATGAAATTTGTTTTATTTATACAATGGAGTACTACCCATCAATGAAAAGAACAAAATATGAAATACAGATGAATCTCAAAAACATTATGCTATATAAAAGAAGGTAGACACATAAGATCATATAGTATATGATTCCATTTATATGAAATATCCAATAAAGGCAAACCTATAGATAAAGTAAGCTAGTAGTGTTCTGTGTCTGAAGGTAGGGAAGGACATTAGCCATAAATGGGCACGAGGGATCTTATTGGGGTAATGTAAATGCTCTACTACTAATTTATAGTATTATGATGATGGTTGTATAACTTGATAAATTTACTTGAAATCATGAAACTGGTTGACTCAGTTTTATGACAAGGTATGACTCAGTTTTATGAGGTATGACAAGTTATACCTCAAGAAAATTATTAAAAGTATGCTAGAGCTTCTTTAGACCTTGAGAAAAATCTATAGCTTTAGAATTTTAGCATAGTCTTGGTGTTCCCTCTGATTCTAAGAGTATAATTTGTGTGGACATAGAAGGATGCTTCAGGCATAAGTTTACCCTGACTTCTGGCTTCCTAAGGTATGACTCAGTTTTATGAGGTATGACAAGTTATACCTCAAGAAAATTATTAAAAGTATGCTAGAGCTTCTTTAGACCTTGAGAAAAATCTATAGCTTTAGAATTTTAGCATAGTCTTGGTGTTCCCTCTGATTCTAAGAGTATAATTTGTGTGGACATAGAAGGATGCTTCAGGCATAAGTTTACCCTGACTTCTGGCTTCCATTTCTGTACCTAATGTACTTGAAAGAGTCTACTCCATCCTAACAAAAGGTAAAAAGATGAAAAGACTGAAAAATCAACAACTGTCTTGGACCTATAAGGGAGGTGATGACCCAGAGCAAACCACCATTCCCAAGACTGAAGAGTGAAATGAATACAAAGAGTCACAGCTTACCAGAGCAGAGGCTCACGGGTGAAGCCGCGGCAGGAACCAGTGCTTAGGGTTGGAATATCTGAACAGGAATTGACAGATTGCTGGAGGCTCAGTGTAACAAAGAGTAGACGATACTGAGCACGCAGGCAATGCAATGCAACAATTTGTCAACAATGTAGACAAATCTGAGAGTGAAAAATTCTAGAAAGACCCAGGAGGATATTGTTATATCCTTACAATATTATATGAAATTTACCTCCAGGAACTTGACCAGGTACCCACATTAAACATCAGAGTGTGCTTCCGGCAGGAGGAGGGGGAAAAGAACCATTTTTAAATACTCCAGAGGATTCTTTACTCTAGTGGTAAAGAATCCACCTGGGTCAGGAAGATCCCCCGGAGGAGGGCATCACTACCCACTCCAGTATTCTTCCCTGGAGAATTCCCTGGATAGAGAAGACTGGTGGGCTACAGTCCATGGGGCTGCAAAGAGTTGGACAATATTGAGTGACTGTACACACACACTCCTCAGGAGAAGATAGTTCAGTTCAGTTCAGTCACTCAGTCGTGTCCGACTCTTTGCAACCCCATGAACTGTTTATTTTTGTCTTCTATATAAGCAACCAGGTATGCAATGTGTCAGTTTTATTTGGATACCTTTAACATTTTTTCTTTACTTTTATATTAAGCGATTTGTTCAGGATATGTCAAGATATTATTTTCTTCACATTTTCCTACTTGAGATAAACTGAACTTATTAACAATATGTAAGTTAAAACTTTCACCAAATTTGAGAAGTATTCATTCACTGTTCTTTCAAATCCATTTCTCTTTCTGTGTTTTTTCTTGAACTTCACTTACACTGTTGCACATATCAGTAGTTCTATTGGTATGCAATGTGTCAGTTTTATTTGGATACCTTTAACATTTTTTCTTTACTTTTATATTAAGCGATTTGTTCAGGATATGTCAAGATATTATTTTCTTCACATTTTCCTACTTGAGATAAACTGAACTTATTAACAATATGTAAGTTAAAACTTTCACCAAATTTGAGAAGTATTCATTCACTGTTCTTTCAAATCCATTTCTCTTTCTGTGTTTTTTCTTGAACTTCACTTACACTGTTGCACATATCAGTAGTTCTATCATTTTTATAGCTGAGTAAATTTTTCACTCTATGGGTGTACCACAACTAGTATATCCATTCATTACTTGATTACTTGATGCATCACTTGGTTGGTTTTCAAGTTTTGGCTAATATAAATAAACCAGGACTATGGGAAGACAACTGCAGTGTGTCTTGTAATAGAAAAGAAGGGCAAAAATAAATCATTGGCTCACAGAGTATGTGATCACCAAAGTTCCATATGACTCAACATCAAAATACTTTTATATGAAAATTAGGCTGACTTCTTGCATTTATGGCTTTGAGCATATTTCATATTGGTGTACTAGAGATTCACAGTCAAGGGCACACTTTCCAATTAGTTTCTTCAACTTTTAATCAATATTCTAAAGTGATGTGAAGATAGTGATGGACAAGGAATCCTGGCATGCTGCAGTACCTGGGGATGCAAAGAGTCAGACACAGGTTATCAACTGTACAACAAAGTGATGTGATTCAATGTAAAGTTTGGATTTTCATTAATTTACTAAAAGTTTGCTGTAGATATGTACTAAGTATAGTTTGGTGGTTTTGGTTTGTTTTTGTTAGAGAATAATAGAGCTCATGATTTTCAGTATTTCTTTCAAGCTTTTCAAGGTCCAAAGGTGACTCCCTGACTTTCATTTTAAGAGTGAGTTTTTTCTCCTCCAAGGTCAGAGGTGCTACTGATGCCGTCTATGGCTTCTAGTCTCACCTGAGGATGGTAAATTTGGCTTTCAGAGTTTTCACAAGGGAGCTTATACCAGAAACACATTTGTAGTCATGTAGCCTGTGGGATCAGCTTGTAGGTTTGGCAAACAGTAGAATACAAACTAATTAGACTTCTCAGCCTTACCGGTGAAACTAGCAATTCTCCTCTACTGCTGCTGCTGCTGCTAAGTCACTTCTGTTGTGTCCGACTCTGTGCGACCCCACAGACGGCAGCTCATTGGGCTCAGCCATCCCTTGGAATCTCCAGGCAAGAACACTGCAGTGGGTTGCCATTTCCTTCTTCAGTGCATAAAAGGAAAAGTGAAAGTGAAGTCCCTCAGTCTCTAGTCTCTAGTAAAAAAAAAAAAAAAAAAAAAAATATATATATATATATATATAATTTTTCATACTAGGTTTGAAACCTGTTAGCTTCATGGGGTAGTTAAATATATGTTTTGTAGAGCAGTTTCATTTTTTTTTAAACAGTTAAAACACAATGACTTGCATGTACACTAGGCCAGTCTCTAAATATTTTAAGGTACATTCTAGACATTATATAAGTAATCTAATATAGGGTTTTCTTCTATCCTAAACAAATAATAAATATGTAACAGATTAATTGTCCACCTGATTCTAATTGTGAACTAAATCTGAAGTAAGTTTGCCTAAATTATTTTAAAATACCTCCTTCCTCCTCTCTGCACTATCCCCTTTGTCATCTGTCTCTGTGTCATCTTGGATTACTATTATAAATGAGAACTTTTATGTTCAATGCATATGCAGAGGAAGCAGCATATAGAAAAATCAGAGGTAGAAGAAAAGTATCTATATTGGGGGATATGTTAAGTCTGAAATATAAAGAGTGAGAAAGAAGCAGCATATATATATATATATATATATAATTTTTCATACTAGGTTTGAAACCTGTTAGCTTCATGGGGTAGTTAAATATATGTTTTGTAGAGCAGTTTCATTTTTTTTTAAACAGTTAAAACACAATGATTGCATGTACACTAGGCCAGTCTCTAAATATTTTAAGGTACATTCTAGACATTATATAAGTAATCTAATATAGGGTTTTCTTCTATCCTAAACAAATAATAAATATGTAACAGATTAATTGTCCACCTGATTCTAATTGTGAACTAAATCTGAAGTAAGTTTGCCTAAATTATTTTAAAATACCTCCTTCCTCCTCTCTGCACTATCCCCTTTGTCATCTGTCTCTGTGTCATCTTGGATTACTATTATAAATGAGAACTTTTATGTTCAATGCATATGCAGAGGAAGCAGCATATAGAAAAATCAGAGGTAGAAGAAAAGTATCTATATTGGGGGATATGTTAAGTCTGAAATATAAAGAGTGAGAAAGAAGCAGCAAGTTAGAAAGCAACTGATGGGTGGGGCAAATCAGGAGAAGCCTATGTACCAGTCAGTGTATATGTACTGAACCTAGAGTCCCATTGAATGCCATGTTACATATGGATTGTAAGTAATTTAATCTGGGTCCTCACGGAGAATAATGGGCAGAAGGAAAGGAGATTTATTATCAGGTACTGAGAAAGTCTAAGGATAAGATGACAAGGTCCCATTCAGAGTCATGACAATTGTGATGGAACAAAAGAGCAGATATGTTTTAGATGTTTTATATTGTAATGGGACCTATGGAGCAGATAGGAAAGGTCTAGAATGATCCTGAGATTTTGGCTTGAATAAGTGAGCACTGGGATAGCATTACATGATACAAGGGATAGTGATGTCAGAGTGACTTCTGAGAAGAAATAGAATGGTATTGCTGTTTGTAAGTCTTGTTTATACTATAGTCTTTCTCTCTGGAGGAAGTTAGGGCCATCATAAGCTGAGGTTTACACAGGAAAGTTCCAGTTTTTGCCTGTTGTTCTAGATACTAATTAGTAACTGACAAGGTATATAGTCACATTGGCTATGATAGATTGCCAAACTAAAAGAAATTTTTTTTTCTGTCTTTTATCCCTTGGGAAGATGTTCCTTTTGAATTCACTTGCCTTCAAAAAGTCCATGTTCCTCTGTCAGACTCCTACATTATCATAACATGTATAAAATTATTTTCCTATGCTTCCAGCTTCTTCAGTAGATTTACACTTGAAAGTCGCTCAGCTCTGTCTGACTCTTTGCGACCCCTGGACTATACAGTCCATGAAATTCTTGAGGCCAGAATACTGGAGTATTGGCTGTTGGTGGCCTTGCGGGGAAGCTCATGTTGGGTGGCAGAGTTGGCACTGGCTGCAGGGGGAGACTTTGGTGCAATGTCTCACACCATCTTGCAGGTATAGCCTGCAAAGAGGCCAGAAGGCAGAAATTAGGATGACTGTGAATCTGTGAATGAGTGAATGGAAGGTGTTTATAAAATTATGAAGAACGTCTGAAAAGAATGAATTCCAAAAGCCTCTCTATCACATATGATATCAATCAGTTGTTTGATTTTATTAATGACTTGGCATCTGCCTTGTTTACTGAGCTGATACCCAGACATACCAGCCTTATGACAAAGATTGGATTAAAAAGAAAATCTACATGTTCTTTTGTTGACAGGCCCAACAGGCTGGGACATTTGGAAGCATTAGGGGAACAAGAGTGGGCTTGGAACACAAGTGTGTACAGTGTGCTGTTGTGCAAGTTTTGTATTATATTTATCCTGTTTCCATTTTGGTATACCCTAGCCAGAAGTGAATGTGTTAGTTGAAGTGTGATGATCTTCTTCAATCTGAAATCCCCTTTGACCACACATCTCATTTTTTACTTACACATTTTTATGATGATTTAGATGGAAGTTGTTTTTTGTCAACTAATGTTGGTTCCAGTCCCTCAAACTTTTCATACCTGCTTGATAACATCCACTATACTAATGCTTCTCCAGATTGGGATGGGGGGTAGTGGCACAGTTTAGTTACATTCTCAAAGTCTTTGTAAAAAACAAATAAATGTTCTTTCACTTCAGTTCGGTTGCCCAGTTGTGTCCAGCTCTTTGCGACCCCATGAATTGCAGCATGCCAGGCCTCCCTGTCCATCCCCAACTCTGGAGTTCACTCAGATTCAACATCCATTGAGTCAGTGATGTCATCCAGCCATCTCATCCTCTGTTGTCCCCTTTTTGTCCTGCCCACAATCCCTCCCAGCATCAGAGTCTTTTCCAATGAGTCAACTCTTCGCATGAGGTGGCCAAAGTACTGGAGTTTCAGCTTTAGCATCATTCCTTCCAAAGAACACCCAGGACTGATCTCCTTTACAATAGACTGGTTGGATCTCCTTGCAGTCCAAAGGACCCTCAAGAGTCTTCTCCAGCACCACAGTTTAAAAGCATCAATTCTTCAGTGCTCAGCTTTCTTCCCAGTCCAATTCTCACATCCATACATGACCACTGGAAAAACCATAGCCTTGACTAGATGGACCTTTGTTGGCAAAGTAATATCTCTACTTTTTAAAATGCTTTCTAGGTTGGTCATAACTTTCCTTCCAAGGAGTAAGCATCTTTTAATTTCATGGCTGCAATGATCATCTGCAGTGATGTTGGAGACCCCCAAAATAAAGTCTGACATTGTTTCCACTGCTTCCCCATCTATTTCCCACCAAGTGATGGGACCAGGTGCCATGATCTTAGTTTTCTGAATGTTGAGTTTAAGCCAACTTTTTCACTCTCCACTTTCACTTTCATCAAGAGGCTTTTTAGTTCCTCTTCACTTTCTGCCATAAGGGTGGTGTCATCTGCATATTTGAGGTTCTTGATATTTCTCCCAGCAATCTTGATTCCAGGTTGTGCTTCTTCCAGACCAGCATTTCTCATGATGTACTCTGCATAGAAGTTAAATAAACATGGTGACAATATACAGCCTTGACCTATTCCTTTTCCTAATTGGAACCAGTCTGTTGTTCCTTGTCCAGTTCTAACTGTTGCTTCCTGACCTGCATACAGGTTTCTCAAGAGGCAGGTCAGGTGGTCTGGTATTCCTATCTCTTGAAGAATTTTCCACAGTTAATTGTGATCCACACAGTCAAAGGCTTTGGCATAGTCAATAAAGCAGAAGTAGATGTTTTTCTGAAACTCCGTTGCTTTTTCCATGATCTAGCGGATGTTGGCAATTTGATCTCTGGTTCTTCTGCCATTTCTAAAACCAGCTTGAACATCTGGAAGTGCATGGTTCATGTATTGCTGAAGCCTGTCTTGGAGAATTTTGAGCATTACTTTACTAGCATGTGAGATGAGTGCAATTGTGTGGTAGTTTGAACATTCTTTGGCATTGCCTTTCTTTGGAATTGGAATGAAAACTGACCTTTTCCAGTCCTGTGGCCACTGCTGAGTTTTCCAAATTTGCTGGCATATTGAGTGCAGCACTTTCACAGCATCATCTTTCAGGATTTGAAATACATTTCCACTGGAATTCCATCACCTCCACTAGCTTTGTTCGTAGTGATGCTTCCTAAGGCCCACTTGACTTCCCATTCTAGGATGTCTGACTCTAGGTGAGTGATCACATCATCGTGATTATCTTTAGTTAAAGAAAAGAGACCAGAATACTGGAGTGGGTAACCTTTTCCTTCTCCAAGGAATCTTCCCCACCCAAGAAATGTACCTAGGTCTCCTGCATTGCAGGCGGATTCTTTACTAGCTGAGCTACCACAGAACCCCTAAGTATAAGAACTGCATTTTTGTAAACTTCTCTGGCTGAATCATGCCTGCCACACAGTAAGTGCTGTATGTGTGTGTGTGTGTGTATATATATATATATGAGTGTGTGTGTGTACTTTGTATATCTTAAATGTACATTGATTGGTCCTATATATGGGTATTGTGATTTCATAATTGGTAGTAAAGTTAAGAGTTTCATTAGGGAAATATAAAAGTTTTCCTCAGAGAAAGCTATGATAGGCAAAGAGTTTGGAGAATTTTGAAAATGGAAAAATTCTTGGGGAACGGATATTATTCCGTAGTTTTTTCTTTTGTCAAATAGTTATTTGGAGGACTTAATGCCTGTGGCTCCTGCAGCACTTTCACAGCATCATCTTTCAGGATTTGAAACAGCTCAACTGGAATTCCATCACCTCCAGTAGCTTTGTTCGTAGTGATATTTTCTAAGGCCCACTTGACTTCACATTCCAAGATGTCTGGCTCTAGATTAGTGTTCACATCATCATGATTTGTAATAAACACCTAAGTGGTCCTTAGCTTCTACTTGAAATATGTCCCACCACAGGGGTCTCCCAATAGGATGATGGTTAGATTCCTCTGTCTTAGATGCCAACTGTGAGATGGCCCCCTACTCTGCTGCAGCCCCGAGGAGTGGGGCATCAACTGACCAGGCTTTCCTGCTTGGACCCCTGGGCCATTAGAACTTGGGAAGGGGGCCTTGGTAGCTAAAGCAGGGTTGGCAGCTGGCTATTGAAAGATAAAGGAATTTATTTTAATTCCCTGAGTTTTCTTGGCAGTTGCTTTGGGGGTGGGGGAGATCCTCTGGGCATCTGATAATCTGGTGGCCTGAGAGAACCAGAACACAAAACATCCTTAAAAGGAGTGAGGCAATTCCTGGGGAAGGATGCAATGGTGTAGGCCTGGCAACCTCACCTGCCCTCTGACTGAGGCAGCTCTCCTTTGTATGCATCCCTGTCCTGGGCTTAAGTTATAGAACCCCCTTTGTGTGTTTGTATGTGTGTGGGGGGGCTGGGGTTGTAGGATAAAAAAAGCTGTTCTTTTTACAGATGTAGAAGCTAAGGCCTTGGAAAGGAGAGCCTGGCTCAGGGTCACAGAGCCAGCAAGGAGGAGACATGAGACAAATCCAGGTCTCTTGATCCCCAGGCTTGTTCCTGTGTTCTCCTGCACCTTGGATGTCAGGGGTCCCCGAAAACAGACGGCACATATCAGCTGGGTAATTTGACACAAGGTATAGGGAAACAGCTATGGAGTGTGAAATATTCTGAGGCTAGTCACAGTGGGATTGTAACCACCTCTGTGCCCAGAGGTAAGGAGGCTGTGTGGAAGGTCATTTTCCTAGAGCTAAGACTTTGCGTCAAGGGGCTCAGGAAGGGAGCTGGGGAAATAAAAGCCTTGTCTTCAATTTCTCCCTCCCTTAATCTCCCTCCCCATGGACCAAACCCAGTGAGAAGTCAAGGGGCAAGAGAGTCTTGACTAGTCCATTCTAGGGCACTGAAGAGGGTGGAAAAGGGTGTGGAGTGTATCGGGAGGTGGGAGGGGCAAAAGAAAGATAGCCAGCATAACATGCAATCTTGCATCTACCAGTATAACATAGTTTGCATTTCTGGAGCACTTATTCTGTGCCAAGTATGTTCACTATCTCATTGCATCATCCTGTGAGCCCATTTTCTCCATTTGACAGATAAGGAGACTGACTAGTGAATCAGCAAGAGGAATGGAAGTATGGACAACTGAGCTGACATTTGCCTCTCTGGGATCTTGTGTATGATAGTTCCTCTGTGGATGTTTGTGGGGTGAAAGAATGAAAGAGGAGCACATAAGAGGCCAGATCCTTTGAAGAATTGCTCTGAAGAACCATAGCTGTGCCTCTTCTCTGCAGGGCAGGGAGATTGGTGTCAGTGTCTCTCCTGCTGCTTTGTGATAAGCCAGGTTATTCAGGTTAAAAGAGTAGGTATATAGATCTGAAAAAAATAAAAAAACCATGGACATTTTGCCTTTCCTGTGGAGGATAGTGTTGGAGTTAAAAGCATTTCTCTTTCTGCAGCCATCGTTCCCTGTCCCCTGATTTCTGGTTTCCCCCACAGTCTGGGCAGGAGCCCAGATGCTGCCTCTCATCCCTGCTCAACTCCTACGCTCCACCCACAAGCTCGATTCTGCTAATTGCATCACTGTGCCACTCCTGGAACACAGTGTTGTTGGGGGACAAACCAAAGACCAATGTGATGGGGAGTATTTTTCCAGCATCCCTAAAGTGGCCTGCCATGGAGCAGAACCTCAACTCAGAAGCTTTGGGTTCTTTCCTCCAGGAACCTCTTCCTTCACTAGCACCACCCCCTCCACTTCAGAATCCTCTTTTATTGGCCTCTTCCTTCCTCAAGGGTCCCCCAAAGTCTTTCATTTGTTATTCATTGTCCCAGCACCTCAGACGTGGAGATGGAACCTGACATTCAGTGATCATGTGCCATGTGCCCGATGCTGCCAGATGCTCCTAGCCACAATCTCATTTCATTTCTTAGTGATCCACTCAGTAGAAAGTATCAGGGAGGGACCTTGCAGAAAAGCAAGATTCTGGTTAGGTAATGTGTTCAAGATCACACAGCTTTTTTTTTTTTTAAGCTTTTTTTTATTGTGGTAAAAGTCACATAAAACACTGTTTTAACCATATTTAACTGTACAATTCAATGACATAACTATATTCACATTGTTGTGCAGCTCTTACCATCAGCCCTCTCCCGAAGTTTTCACCTTCCAGAACTGAAACTCTGTCTCCATTAAATACTAACTCTCCATCCCCTACTGTTGCTCCTGGGCATGGCATCTACCAGTGTACTTTCTGACTCTGAATTTGACTATTCTATGTATCTCGTACAAGTGAAATGAGCAGTAGTTGTCTGCATCTACTGTATATTGGAATACATTTTAAAGGTTAACTTAGTATGTTCTACAAGCATGTTATACCTTTTTTTTTTTTTTTACTCTGTGTGCTATACAATAGGTTCTCATTAGTTATACAAAAGACCCTGATGCTGGGAAAGGTTGAGGACAAAAGGAGAAGTTGGTGACAGAGAATGAGATGATTGGATGGCATCACTGACTCAAAGGACATGAATTTGAGCAAACTCCAGGAGATAGTGAAGGACAGGGAAGCCTGGTGTGCTACAGACCCTGAGGTTGCAAAGAGTCAGACACAAATTAGGGAGGGGGTTTCCCAGGTGGCGCTAGTGGTTAAGAACTCACCTGCCAATGCAGGAACATAGTTGCTGGTTCGATCTTTAAGTGGGGAGGATGCCCTGGAGGAGGGCATAGCAACCCGCTCCTGTATCCTTCTTGGAGAATCCCCATGGACAGGAGCCGGGCAGGCTACAGTCCATGGGGTCACAAAAAGACACAGCTGAAGTGGCTGATTACGCACACATACATAGTAGGACCATACAGCTGTTAAGGCAGGGGAACTTGGTAGCTACAGTCCATAGACTTGCAAAGAGTCAGACACGACTGAAGTGACTTAGCACACATGTATGCATGGTCCATGGATCCTCCCCTAGTCCTGTGCTGCTGATGTCTCCTCCATGTGGTGGGCACTCCAAATTCTGAGTGACAAGTTCCCTGTTCTCTACAGCCCAGCTTAGGCACCACTGCCTTCAAACTCACCTCCAGATTCCCAAACTCACCTTGGTGAGCCTCCCCTGGAAGACATCACATTACTCCTGTCTGTGCATGAATGTGAAGATGCAACTTACTTTCTTTGCTGGGGACAGAGATTATATTGCAGTAGGATATGAATTTTCAGTTCCTAATAGAGAACTTTATACACAGTAAGCCAGCAGTGAATGAGTGCATCTGGAGAGCTCTTTTTTCTGCTTTAAATTTTGGCCATGAGGGGCATGTGAAATCTTAGTTCTTCAACCCGAACCCCCTGCATTGGAAGTACAGAGTCTTAACCACTGGACTGCTGGGGAAGTCCACCTCTCGGGAGCTTTTTGTGGTGAAAAGAGTTAAGTGAAACTTCATCTCTCAACTTTACATGCTCACTTTGCTCGAAACAAGATTCAGCTGTAAAACAAAACATCCTGGTTGCATTTGAGGGCTGGGTGGTGGAGGATGTTTTTCTCAAGGATCTTAATTCTCCAACCAGGGATCGAGTCCGTGCCCTGTGTCCTGTAAGTTCCGCAAAGTGAAAGTCACTCAGTCATGTCTGACTCTTTGCGACATCATGGACTATACATTCCATAGAATTCTTTAGGCCAGAATACTGGAGTGGGTAGCCTTTCCCTTCTCCAGGGGATGTGCCCAACCCAGGGATTGAACCCAGGTCTCCCACATTGCAGGCAGATTCTTTACCAGCTGAGCCACAAGGGAAGTGGTATAAGTGCAGATTCTTAACCATTGGACTGCCAGGGAAGTCCCTTAGGGAAGCTTTGAATTAATTTGGGGAAATGAAAACACACCAATGAGGGCAGGCAGTGGAGAACAGACTGCTTAGGTGAAAGGCCATCCACATCTGTCTCTCCAGATAGATTGTGACCTGTGTCCCTTGACCTTTATCAGGGGCCGCAGCTTTTCTGAGCCCATCCCCTGCATCCCTGAGTCCCTATAGGTTGGCTCCTTTGGGTAGAGGCCATCACTCCTGCTTTCATCACCAGAGGTGGGGGGACCTTGGCCACGATGGCAGCCATCCCTCCTTGGTTCAGAGTCAGCTCAGAGCACCCATTCCCTGTATCACCAAAGACAGGCAGATGCTGGAGCCCTTGAGCAGAGAATGAGCGTGGGCTGTGAAGACTTGCCTGCTCTGCCACCGCCTCCAGCTCGATTCAGAGCCCCTCGGCAGCACGACAGTTCCCCAGGATGGGCACAGAGGCTTTCCTTACAGATGGCAACTTGGGCTCCCGCTTCTGCCAATGTCTGTTGCTGCCCCAGGGTTTCTGAGTCCAGATCAGTGAGGAGCATCCAACTGGATGGGCACGGAAAATGGAAGAGGCAGCCTAGGATGAGACCCCTGATCTGGACATCAGACAACCTAGATTTTTAACTGGGCTCTGCCAGGAGCTCACTGTATGTTTATAAAAGGAAGGGGTTCATTCTTTATAAATGAACACTTTTTTTGACCACTTAGTACAGATACATCAGGAATACACCTTTAGACACAGAAGTGCATGCAGAACACCAGCTGAGACCAGATAGGAGTACCTGTTCAACGGAAAAGAATATATAGAACCATGCAAAACTCGGTAGGATGATGGAACTAGGGGGGAAAACAAGAGTGTCATTAGGATACTGGCTAGCAACTGGTGTGCTGGCAAGCAGGGGTGTGAGAAGTCAAAACCCATCCCCTCCCTATGGTCTGAATCTCTGTAAATCAGTACAAATCAGGGTCAGAAAGGCTATGCAGAAGCATATATATATGTTTTTCCCAACTTTATTTTTAAAAATTAATTATGGCTGCACTGGGTCTTCATTGCTGCATGCAGGCTTTCTCTAGCTGTGGTATGGGAGCTTCTTATTGTGGTGTCTTCTCTTATTGTGGGGCATGGATTAGAGGGTACGTGGGCTTCAGTAGTTGTGGTTCCAGGGCTCTAAAACTCAGGCTTAGTAGTTGTGGTACACAGGCTTAGTTGCCCTGCTGCATGTGGGGTCTCCCCAGACCAGGGATTGAATCTGTGTCTCCTGCATTGGCAAATGGATTCTTAACCATTGGATAACCAGGGAAGTCCGCAGAGGTATTTTTGGAACATAGAAGATCAACTAACTCATCCTTCCTTGGAAAAGTGAGGGGGGATTTAACTGAGGAGGTAGCACCTGGGCTGCACCTTGACATTTCAATTCTCCTGGCAGATGGGAGTAAATTTATTGCATCTTTGGAGAGTGTTGTGCAGTGTTTTGTCAGTGGAATGAGGTCAGTGGGATGTGGAAAGGCATAGGGTAAAGACAGAATATTGTATATGAAGGTCTACCTGGGTCGGGAAGACCCCCTGGAGGAGGGCATGGCAACCCACTCCAGTATTCTTGCCTGGAGAATCCCATGGGTAGAGGAGTCTGATGGGCTACAGTTCATGGAGTCGCAAAGAGTTGAACACAACTGAAGTGACTTAGCACTACCTGTGTTTAACAGAGAGGGGCCATTTTAGGCCATATGGACTTTGGACTCTAACCTGAAGGTTGAGGAGCAACTTGAATGGACTGTTGCAGAAAGACCACAACTTGGAGGATGGATTGGAAGCATCAAAGATGAAGATTGACACTGAGTGAAGGAGGCTACTACTCTGACAGGAAGGACTGTTTGAGGACTTCAACTATGGGATCAGAGAAGGGGGTCAGACTAGATAATCCCTAAACCACCTAGGACTTTGGTCTTTTTTGCCCCTTTTGTGCTCCACCCTGTTCCTACTTAGTCCCCTTGACAGACCATCTCCCTGGGGGATGGAGTAGCTCATGATCCATCTCCCTGCCAGGGTGACTTGTTTGAATTTTGACCCTATCTGATGTCCCTGTTTGTCATTCTTGTCCACCCAGCACTTCAGAGGAGACCACCTCATAGAAAGCTGTATTCTGCTTTGGGGTCCTTTCCATCCCCACCCCCATTGGGCCCCAATTCAGCTCTCCCCTCTGGCCTCGAACCCTGGGGCCCCTAGACTGGCAGTGGCAACCCTACCATCCTTCCTGTTACTCTTCCCAAGAGGAGGGAGAAGACGCCATGTCTCCTTGGAAGATGTTGACAATCAGGAACTAGAAAAACATTAGGGGAAACTTGGGACCTTGGTCTGACCAGAAGGTGAAATATTGGAAATGCAGGGCTATCCCACAGAATGATCCAAGCCCCTCAATTTAAATATGGCTCAGTTCTATAAAAGGCCAGCCTAAAACCAGAAGTACATGTCTACTCTTAATCCCTTCACTGTTGTCCCAGATGAGGGATGCTCTCCTCATCTTTGAAACTGCCATCCTGTGATTCTTGGGCCTGTAGACTTCATCAGGGGCTTTCCTGGTGGCTCAGTGGTTAAAGAAGTCACCTGCAAATCCAGGGACACAAGTTTTGATCCCTGAGTCAGGAAGAGCACCCAGAGAATTGAAACTGCCATCCTGTGATTCTTGGGCCTGTAGACTTCATCAGGGGCTTTCCTGGTGGCTCAGATGGTAAAGAAGTCACCTGCCAATGCAGGAAAAACAGGTTTGATCCCTGAGTCAGGAAGAGCACCTGGAGAAGGAAATGGTAACCCACTCCAGTATTCTTGCCTGGGAAATCCCACGGACAGAGGAGCCTGGTGGGCTACAGTCTAAGTGGTCACAAAAGAGGACATGACTGAGCGACTAAACAACATTTCCACACAGAGGTTTTCAGTACCTACTTGCTCTGTGCCCAGCTTCACGATGGCAGGGATAAGATACAGACACCCCGTGGCCATGTTCACAAGGAATCAGGAGACTGGTATTTTAATCTAGTTGGAAAAGCAAACCAGACATAGAGAACAGAAAAGTTGAGTGGTTAAGAGGGCAGTTAAGATCAGCGGGACATGACACAGACACCTTAGGACCTGAGAAGAGGAGGAGCAGGTGGTCTGGGTCTCTTGGCTTCCCTCAAGCTGGGGCAAGATCCAGCCCAGATCTAGCTGGAGGCCTGACTGAGCTGGACGGCCCCTAGCCTCAGGGTGACATGGGGGCTGAGCAGACTTCAAGCTGTTCTCACATAGGGCTCCGTCCCTGTTTCCTAAATGTTCATGCTCTTTCTGTTATAACTGTATGTCTTACCTGAAATCTTTTAGTATCTTCATGGAAAAAAGTTGCCTAGTGGGCTTTCCTGGTGGTCCAGTGGTTAAGAATCTGTCTTGCAATGCAAAGGACACCAGTTCGATCCTGATTGCACATGCTGCAGAGCAATTAAGCCTCCTGCGCCACAGCTACTGAAGCCCACATGCCTAGAGCCTGAGCACCACAATGACGAGTAACCTCCACTTGCTGCAACTAGAGAAAGCTCGAGTGCAGCAACAAAGACCCAGTGCAGCCAAAAAAAAAAAAAGTCTTAAAAATTGTAACATAAATTGCTTCTGCATCAGTTCCATAAACAAAACAAGGACCTAAAACATCCAAACTGTTCACAGACAAAGCCCTGTTGGAAAGCAAGCTTGTGATTGAAGTGCCATCTTTGGCAGGATCAGAGCTGAGCCAGGAACTTATAAGAGATTGGTGAACATTAGCTTGGTTACTAATGCTGCAAGCAGGCAAGTGCTATTTCTTCTGCAGTGAAAGACTTGATTTCTCAAGTACATCTGTGAAGTCATTCTAGTGTTAGAAGGATCCATCTTCAGGCCAAGTAAATAGATGATCTGAGTTGGATGGGTGAAGATGGACTTCCCACATCTCAGCTTCCCGAGCCTTCAGTAGAGACACGGGCATTGCACTTGTCTAACATCCCAGATACTCAACATCCCACCTTGGTCACTAGCAGCTACAACATGCTGCTGGTTGGGATGTCTGTCGATAAACAGTGGAGTGGCACTCCGTCACCAGTCAGTGACCCACACCCACCTGTTTCTCCACTGTGAGTCCAGATTCTCCACTCACCCATCAAGGTCCAGCCCAAAGGCTGCTTTCTTTTTAGGAATACACTTTTCTTCCACCAATCGGAATTGTCCCTGATTCTCCACGGCCCTTTGCTTATAACTCTGTTGTGACATTTATTCCATCTCATTATGCATTCATGAATGTCATGTATCTCGTCAGGTATTTGTGTTTTCTTCAGTTCCGCTAGACTGTGAGCATCTCGTTAGCAGGGAATATGTCTGGTTCATTTCTCTAACATCAGGGCCTAGTCTAGAGTGAAGCCCTGCTCAGAAACAGCTGTTAAATGGACAAATGGCAGCTTGACAGATAACATTCTCCCTGGTTTATCAGTTATATAAAATCAGTTGTGTAAAAGTAATCCTAAAACCAAAGGAGATAAGTGAAGGACAGGGAAGCCTGGCATGCTGCAGTCCATGGAGCCGCAGAGTTGGGCCTGTCTTAGTGGCTGAACAATAGCAACAATCTAAAACCAGAAGGGGGAGGTCCCTGCTTCTGGGGCAACTTCCGGCAGAGGAACAGTGAAATGAAAGGTGTCCCAGTGGTTAGGATGCGATGCTTCCACTTAGTCCTCGATTTGGAACTAAGATCCTGCAAACCATGTGGCATAGCCAAAAATACAAATAAAAAAGAAAAGTCACTATAAGTTGGACTTGTATGGACACACAAAAGAAGGGTGTCCAATTGTCTCAAAGGGACAGAAGTAGGGTATGTGTGCTAAGAACTCCCTCACTTAGGTTATGGAAAGAGTTTGGGAATCAGAAGAGTTAGGGGTTGACTCTGAGCCAGCCTTCTTACAATTAATCAGTGTGTTCATTGCTCAGTCGTGTCTGAGGATTCTTTACCATCTGACCACCATTGTACTTGCTTTATTAACCTTATGGGATTGTTCTTTGAACCAAATGAGATAAGAAATATGTGAGTTCCTTGAAAGCTCTCAAGTTTTGGAAAGTTTTGATAGTTACTAGAGTATCAGGCATCCTTGTATCTTCCTCTTACTCTTGATCCTTACTTTTCTTTCATTCTTTCAATAACAAAATTCTCAAAAGAGCAGTCACTAAGGCCAGCTGAGAAGAGCTCAGCTAGTCTCCCTTTGAGTTCCCATTTAGTCCCAAAGACTAGAGACAAGATAGTAGAAAGGGAAGAAACATGGATTTTTGGCTTCTAAACTAAGTGACCTTGGGTGAATCACCTCAACTCTTGGAGCCTTGGTTTCCTCATCTGTGAAGTGGAGATGGTGGTTCATGGGTAAAGAATCCACCTGCAATGCAGGAGACACAGGTTCAGTCCCTGGGTTGGGAAGATTTCCTGGAGAAAGAAATGGCAACCCACTGCAGTATTCGTGCCTGAAAAACCCCATGAACAAAGGAGTCTGGTGGGCTACAGTTAATGGGGTTCAAAAAGGACTTCAGTTCAGTTCAGTCGTGTCCAACTCTTTTCGATCCCATGAATTACAGCACACCAGGCCTCCCTGTTCATCACCAGCTCCTGGAGTTCACTCAAACTCATGTCCATCGAGTCAGTGATGCCATCCAACCATCTCATCCTCTGTCATCCCCTTCTCTTCCTGCCCCCAATGCCTCCCAGCATCAGAGTCTTTTCCAATGAGTCAACTCTTCGCATGAGGTGGCCAAAGTGCTGGAGTTTCAGCTTTAG
>SJYC01038502.1:0-10284 GCA_006408675.1 Madoqua kirkii
GAATTTTGTCAAAAGATTTCTCTGCATCTATTGAGATAATCATATGGCTTTTATTTTTCAATTTGTTAATGTGACGAATTACATTGATTGATTTGTGGATATTGAAAAATCCTTGCATCTCTGGGATAAAGCCCACTTGGTCATGGGGTATGATCTTTTTAATGTGTTGTTGGATTCCAATTGCTGGAATTTTGTTAAGGATGTTTGCATCTATGTTCATCAGGGATATTGGCCCGTAGTTTTCTTTTTTGTGTGTCATCTTTGTCAGTTTTTGGTATTAGGGTGATGGTGGCCTCATAGAATGAGTTTGGAAATTTATTTTCCTCTGCTATTTTCTGGAAGAGCTTGAGTAGGATAGGTGTTCCCTTTTTGTTGCAACACACTTAGACTGTTGTTTGATGTATACAAACACAAGGCAGTCCCCAAATTATGCACAACCCAAGTCTGTCTCTCCTGGTGAAAAGAGGTAGCAGAATGTGAATGAAGAAACCAATGCTGTTACTGGATTATTGTTAATCTGTCCTCTCTAGCAAGAATACTTTGGCTTCCTTTTGAGAAATAAACATCTCTTTATTCTTAATATGTGTGGTTGATATTGACCTGAACCCTTCATCCCACCCATGCAGAGCCATAGTCCGGTACATAATCCTATCACAACCATTGAGTGTATCTCCAATCCCTTGGACACTGTCATCATCTGCAACTGTCACTTGACACAAATTGCTTCTTTGAGATTCAATCCAGGATTCTTTCTGGAAATTTTAGAAGTGAGAGGCTTTCTTTCCACCAGGGCAATTGAAATAGCAGTGATGAAGCATGGAACTGCTGATTCCACTCTTGTTACTTTTGAAATTCTGCCTGAGAATAGTCTCATAGAGAGGTAAAGAGGGTCTGAGGTGGAAAGAAGACAGACAGATAGACAAAGGCTTCATCACAGTCACATTTGAACTCCTGAACCCAGCTGTGCCTGAAGCAAAACTTACACTCTGAAGCTTCCATTTTCACCAACTATCTCATGGTCACTGTTTAAACTCGTTAACACTGATATACCGTTAAAACAGTCTTAACTCACACTCCCATCTTCAAGGCTCACCATGGTTCAGAATTGCTCTTTTAGAATGCATTTGAGTCCATTTTGGAAGTTACCTTTATAACAACTTTTCTAGACTCATTAAAATAAAACTAGAAAAAAAGCAAAACACAGTTATCCTCTATTTTGCCATGATCTTCAAAAATCAAAAGCTTCTAACATGTATGGAGCATGTGCTAAATATCAAATACTTTATATATAGTGTCTTGTGGAAAGCTTATTCACATCTGAGTCAAATGCTGCTAAGTTGCTTCAGTCATGTCCGACTCTGTGTGATCTCAGAGATGGCAACCCACCAGGCTCCCTCGCCCCTGGGATTCTCCAGGAAAGAACACTGAAGTGGGTTGCCATTTCCTTCTCCAATGCATGAAAGTAAAAAGTGAAAGTGAAGTTGCTCAGTCGCATCTGACTCTTAGCGACCCCATGGACTGCAGCCTACCAGGCTTCTCCATTCATGGGATTTTCCAGGCAAGAGTACTGGAGTGGGGTGCCATTGCCTTCTCCAGAATAAAATGTTACCATCCTCATTTTACTGACAAGGGACTGTAGACAGATTTGACAGTTCACAATGGGCATACACCAGTAAGAAACCCAAACATTAGTTAGTCTCTAAAAAGCTGTGCATCTTTCACTCTATAATTTTGCTTTTAAATTTAGTATCATTTGCACCAGTTTTTAATCAGATGGAGGGCCCAACTATTTAGAAATTTTTTTTAAAAAAGAGTACAGTCTTATAAAACAAGTACTTTGAAATATCCACCTTTTGTTTATATGCATAAATTTTGCTGCATTGTCTAAAAATGGCAGCCATACTTCATCACCTACAAAATGCTTGAAAAATGATTTAACATGAACATAATCAGGAATTCAGACAACAATATTCTGATATTGCAAAAGACACAGTAGGTGTGTTGTTCAAAACTGAAGGATTTGGGAGAGTCAAAGAATCCTGTTCTCTAGACATAATCAGAATTCACTCATACGGACAAGCCCAAAACACAGGCAAGTGCTCATAACTAGCCCTGCAATCCTAGATTAGCTGAATTTTTTCTGCAGATTGAGAAGAAATCCTTCCAATTTCTACATGGCTTGTTAGGGCCAAGTGAATTTTGAAGCTACCTGGGCAAACAGCCATCAGAGCAGAGGAATAATGTCTCTGCCAGCTGTGAGGTTTAGCCTACCAAGCTGGCAAGTAGGCAAAAGAAATTAATAAATGAATAATATTGTAAGTATGCCCTGAGTGCAAATAGCATTTGAATGTCTATGTGGGATCTGGCAGCTACAGTTTAAAAGCAGTATACAATTCCTTTCCATCTAAGCTTGAAGATGTTTCTATATTTTAAAAAGTAATAGCTTCCTAAGTCTGCAGCATAGTAAGAGTCTCCGCTCAGGAAGAAAATAATAGTAATGATAATAAATTCCTTAATTTTTAGCTTCAATGCTATATATATATATAAACTCTGCCATTACATTTAATTATATTCTCTGGAACAGTAAATTAAAAGAAACCAGAACTAAAAAACATAAAACAAAAATTAAAAGCAAACAAAAAATGCACAGTTCCTTTTAGAAGTTTCAAACTTTCTAAATTTCTAAATCTGACTGCATGTTCATGTTCCTGCACCAGTGATAAATTGGATAGACATAGAAACATACAGGTAATTCACACTATTTGAATCTAAGGAATGCAGTTCTATATTTCTAAAGAATTCAGTAATTTTTCAAAAAGATGATCTTGTTTAAAAGGGTGGCTTCCCTAAATAAACACATTTTTTTTCTTTTTAATGCTATTTTCCCTTCAATCTATTCATGTCATAGACCAGAAGCAAGAAGTTTTTTTCTTAGAAGTCAAAGAACGCCAGTAAACAAAAGAACAAACCTAACAACAGCCCATGATTTACCATGGGTATGCACACACAATACAATTTTAACATCGATGCTTATGTCTTCTATTTTCATGAACTAGTCTCTATACCACAGGAATGTTCAGGAAAGACATGCTTACTCATCTTGTTATCTATATAGCACATATCATGTGTAACCATCATTGGTGCTAAATAAATACCTTCTAGAATGATGAATTTGCCTTTTCTCTTAAAGAAAGAAAATGAATACATGTGTTGCTTTACAATGGAATGCTATTACTGAGGAAAATGAACAGATTTGCTATACTTACTTGCCTTTGGTATATACTATGAAAAAATGCCTGCAAATACTTGCTTTAGAGTGTAAAATGTCCATACTAGATGTTTCTAAAGTTGTAGACTGGGGTTGCATTTCTTATAAATACTACATATCCAGTTCTGCACCATCCCTACCTACGGCAACTATTCTTACTCCAAGTTCTTTCTGATGCATGAGGCTTCCTTCCAAAAGATCTACAGGATAGATGTCCCTCCTTAATAATGAACCTAATGTTCACATTATCTTCTCTGACCTCTAGATACAGACCTTTCAAAGACCAGAAGTATGGAAGCTAATTACGGATACAAATACTTTGCTCTGCTTTTAGCCATTTGGATGGGAAGAAAGGTGGGCAAGCAGGGATTTTGCACACTTGGTCCAATGAAGACATTTTATTGGATACTCTTCCTCAATAATAACTAATATTTTCTAAAGCAAAGTGACAAGCTGGCCTGCAATAATTTAGTGCTCAGTCATGGTCAACTCTTTGCCACCACAGGGACTGGGTAGCCCACCATGCTCCTTTGTTCATGAGATTTCTCAGGCAAGAATAATGGAGTGAGTTGCTGTTTCCTACTGCAGGGGATTTTCCCAACCTAGGGACTGAACCCACATCTCCTTCATCTTCTGCATTGGCAGACAGATTCTTACCCACTAAGCCACCCAGCAAGATAATTTAGTACAAGGTGCAGTAATTTAGTAATTCACTTTAAATTTTCATCCTTTCAGTCTTACATATTAGGGTTTTAGTTTAAAAGACAAAAATGCCACAGGAATGTCATACACAGTGTCAAGATTAATGGAAAGAAATTTTAAATCAAAGGATGTTTTTAGAGCTGCCATTGCAAAGCAGGTAACACGAAAACAGCCCAAGCTTGGTGACCCTACAGCCCTAGGAATCTCTCCTCTCAAAATTCTTCTGAAATGTGGATTCAGTGGTTCAAGATAAATTTAGGTATGAGGGGACATGTAATATACCATATAATCAAAACAGTAATTCTGCTTCATTAAAACCAAACAACACATTTTTAATATTTTGTTAAGCTTCAGGAAAAAAAAAGAGGGATCCTAAGCTTGGGGAAGATCTTAGGGGAAAGAAAAACAAAACCAAGATAGTAAGTCATCAGCCAACATTAAGTTTGCATCCAGGAGAGTATCTGAATCATCTTGAAGAACAGGAGTCCTGGCCTTGACCTGTTACTAAGTGAAGATATTCAACTTAAAATATTCACATTGAAACTAGTGAAAATGGACAAGAAAAATAAAATCACCTAACAGAAAAAAGAATAAGTCTGAGGTTTATCTAGTGCAGGTCAAAGCTAATTGAGTAGAGAGAATATGAAAGAAGCATTAAAGAGATGCTGAGAATTTTTGAGAGCTAATGAATAGATACATATGAATAATACATATGAACTAGATACATAGAAAGTAATGAAGAAATACAAGGAACATAAACATATCAACTAAGACAATTAAATAGAAGTCTACAATCAGACACATGGTAATAAAACTGTCAAATACCAAATTCAAAGAAATGACCTTCAAAATAGGTTTAGGGTGTTGGGTGTGTGGGTGTATTTTCAAAGACAGGACAGACTGACAGCCAGATCTTCAACAGTCACATCAGACGATGGAAGAGTAATGTCCAGTGATGTGCTAGTGAGGGTTTAACCTGGCTGCCAAGGACGCCAAGGACCTCAAGGACCCTGACTTGTAGCATTTCTGAGATACATGGAATAGAAACTCCTAGGTTGGCCAATTTCAAACTACCATTGTGAAATCACTAGATGCAGAATTGTGCAGGGATATGTATAACAGGTTCTTATGAGCCAGTGTGAGCTGGTTCCATCACACCCACAAATAAATCCTTAGGATATAAGGGAAAGGTCTCCTTCAATGTTGAATCACATGTCTAGCAAAATTATCTTCCAGGAATAAAGGTGAAAATAAATGACTTATTTTCAGATAAAGGACCACTTATACAGGAAAAAAAAAAATTTACAGCAGAAAGAAGGAAATTAAATCTGGCAGAAAGTAAAAGGTTTTGGAACAACAGATTAGTGACTACACTGGTAAGTCAAAAAAGCAGTGTGTACATAAAATAATAATTCTTATTAGTAGGAGAGGAAATGCAATAAGAAATAAACATAAATTTCAATCTACTAGTTGGTCAGTGTTGATTGGCTCATTCAACTGTCATTTTGGAAGGTAAAACTGACATTTTCCAGACCTAATAGCAGATAGATTTCTGGACGCACATTATGTTCTGGAAACTAGATACAATTTATGGATCTGGAAGGATGTAGGAGGAGAGGAGTCGTTTGTTCTACCTTTTTGGCTTTTTCTACTGGCAAGCAAAATCATGGTAACTTGAAGTCTTTGCTCTGCCGCCACTTTTAAGGGCGCTTTTCCACCTGTTGGATGCTAACACACAGCGCTGCCATCAGTGAGAGCTTGGTAGCTAATGGCTTCCCATTCATCAGCGCAGAGCTGCTGGGGAGTCACTCCAAAAGGCTAACAGGAATGCACACTGTAAGTGCTGTCACAGTTTTGTAAGCAAGCTATTTCCTGAATTAAATCCATTCCTGCTTAAAGTATCTCCAGCTATCAATGCTTTCTGCACTATATTGTGACTGAGAGAATAGAAAAGAACATACTAGAATCACAGGAAAAGTTGATCAATTAGAAAATAGAGAGGCAAAAACAAACCCAACCATCCAAATAACCCCAAAATGCACAGGGGTTTACATTTGCTAATTTATAAAACAGAAGATGGCCAGATTGAATGAAAATGCAATGTTTGTTTGTCTACTCTTCACAAGATCCTATATAACGCTCAAAAAAAAAAAAAAAGACTGAAAGGGAAAATAAGGAAAATGATAAGCCATAAGCCAGACAAATACTAACTAAAGCAAAACTGAACTAGCTACATTAATAACAGACAAAGTAGATTAAAGTACAGAGACATTAAAATTAAAAAATATTACTTTAGTGTGAAAAAAGTTCAATTCATCAAGAAGACACAAAAATTTCAATCTTGCTTATACCTGATAAAAGTAATCATTTCATATAAAATGAAAATTGACAGAACTCCCTGTAGGGAAAAAAAAAAAAAGCATCCACTATTGTTGTAGGACAATCTTTTGGATTTTTGGTGAATTCGGAAAGACATTAAGGATTTATATAATTAAATAATTGGGTTGTAAATCCTTAATTTCTTTAAGTGAAATTTATGTGAATTTAAAAAAGTTGAGTTAACATCATAAATTAATTAGAAATTAAGTAAAAAGATAATTATTTTAGTGAATTGCTCTGTTCACTTGCATTACTCAAGATTCTATAAAGCAGATGTAAATGTCAGTTTCTGGTCCCCCCACACATGCATTCCTGTCTCGACAGGACTCTTGGTCCTACAAGTTGGATATTATCTAGATCTTGTTACTTTTCCCTGAAGAAAGTTATTTATTATTTATTTTATCAAGGCCAGAAAGACATGGACTAGAACAGCAAACCTGTGACTTTGCCCAAGGTGAGGGACCTGATAGCCCTGAACTCGACTTCTGCTGAGAAGTTATAACTGAGTCGGAGTTGATGATCCATCTGCAAGAAAACAGAAAACAGAAGAGGCATCAGCAGAGGTCCTCACATTCAAGGCATAAAACACTCCTGTCTGAAAATAGCTGGAAAACACAGGCAGGGCAGAACCTCTCTGGGATTTTTCTCTCTGGAGAAACGAGAAATGTCTTACTAATTCTCCCACAATGCACATAAAATAACCTTTTCTTTCTTTATTGGTGAAATAAAGGCTTTCACACAAGTCTTCTCCCTGGGAAATTCTGTACAGCTTTTGACAGGTATTTATCTCCCCACTGAGATTTTCTCACCAAATTCTTTGCTGTAAAGAAGCAAACAAATGAAGCCTTTTAGGAAGGACCCTGCAGGATTAAGAAAAGGAAAGCAGGTTTTCATTTCCATCTCACCCTCCTCCCCATTTGGTCCTTGGAATCTTTACCTCCTTTGCTCCAATTGACCTGGCCTCAATTAGGTGTGCCCTGGGGGATTTTCCTGAGTGAATATATTTCAGTTTGCAAAAGGTTTGAGTCTGGGAAGGGGAGACTAGCTGAACAGCTGCCACCAGCATGAGCAGCTGATAATTCCATTTTGCAAGTGAATAAAAGCCACCAGGGGGATTCTTTGGAGCTTTATTTCTAAGATCATTCTTTAGGGGACCTTCCGTTCCACACACGTTAATTCCAGTTCCATCTCTTTGTTCTCTCCATTTCAAGGCATGGTTCCTCATCCATCCCTAAGTTTTCCTGTCTAGTCAAAGCTTACTTACCAATTTTCCCAGGCTCTGTCACAGCTAATCTGTAGGAAGAGAAGACTAACATCCCTTCAGCTGTGTGTCTGCCCCAGGATTGCCCTTGGGGAGCAGCTGATTGGGAGCCTGGTATTCCTAGCTCCCACTGCTGGACCCTCCTTCTGCACCCACTTCAGCCCAGACAGACCCACCTCCAGGAACCTCTGGGTTCTGTAGTGGTTTCTGCTGTGAAAGAAATAAGTGGCTATGATTTGTGGTATGTGATTGTAGGCTTTATTCCTTTTTCATACATGGAATTATGCTTTAATATTATTTGCTGTTTATTAATACTTGGTATGTATGTGACATCATACTAAAGTATACTTCAAAATGCATGCTTACCTAGAATACTGTGAAATAGACATTATTATCTCTGTAGTACAGATGGTGGAAATGATGTCACAGAGATCACAAATTTGGCCAATGCCACACAGCATTACAAAGCAGGGAATCCTTGTCACATGGCCTGCCAACCACACAGTATGGCATTTTATTTTACTTGTCCATGCCTTTCTAGATATTTGAGCAGCTGGTAGACAATCATTGTATGTTCTTATTTCTAAATTTCTACAAAATTCATTCAATAACGAATTGAGTATCTACTCTGTGCCAGACACTTTTCTAAGTGCTTCCATGCTCCCAGAGTCCACCTCCTCTAGGAAGCTCTCTTTGAAGCTTTAGTTAGATTAATTGTTCCTGTTCTCTGTTTTCATGGTACCTTTTGTCCTCCCTACCTCTAACCTTGCATTTTAAGATGCTGTACTGTAATGACAGCAAGGAGATCAAACCATTCAATTCTACAGAAAATCAACCCTGAATATGCATTGAAAGGACTGATGCTGAAGCTCCAATAATTTGGCCACCTGATGGGAAGAGCTGACTCATTGGAAAACCCCCTGATGCTGGAAAAGTTTGAGGGCAAGAGAAGGGGATGACAGAGGAGGATTTCATTGGATGGTATCATTAACTCAATGGATACTAGTTTGAGCAAACTCCAGGAGAAGGTAAAGGACAAGGAAGCCTGGTGTGCTGCAACTTGTGGGGCTACAAAAAATTGGACAGGATTTAATAAGTGAACTACAATTGTAATGATCTGTGTGCTCTCCCCATCTCATTTTTCTCCACTAAGCTATTGGCTCTTGGAAGATGTGGACATTTTATTGATACTTATTTTCTATATGGCCTATTACAATAACTGCTTCCAGTTATTGTAACTCCAAACAGATGTTTGCTGAATGAAAAAATAAACATTCTGTGTTGATTCTCTCTGTCTTGTGGGCTATGGAGCATCCAGTGCATGACCAGGATACCTCTGGCTTCCCTGGTAGCCTCTACATCTTAGATACAACACAGAGATTTTCATACCCATGGTCTTTTAATGCTCAGATTCAGTCCTGCCTTGAAGTTTTCTCCCTGCCTTATCTCAGAACTCTCACCTATTCTCTGGAATTGCCCCTTCCAGCAGGGGGCAGGGTTCCTCCTCTCATACTTTGTTGCTCAGGAGGCTAAAGTGAATGGGAATTTCCTGCTGAGAAGAGAGCAGTAGGATTCTTAGAACTAAAGGCTGAGCTGAGATTTCTTTAGCTTCTGACTCTAACCTCTTCCCCAGGCCCCCAAAGATCAAGTTATTCCCTCAATATTGTCATATTGTGTAGAAGATCTAATTGTTCTAGTACAGAAGTCATTCCTCACCTACTGTTCTGCTTTACGGGAACTTACCAGGTCTTTCCACTTTAATCAGATGACAAACAAGGGTGAGAAGGAGGTAATGACACTCAATTATTTTGTTTCAGTTGAGTTCAGTTCAGTCGCTCGGTCGTGTCCGACTCCTTGCGACCCCAGGAACTGCAGCACACCAGGCCTCCTTATCCATCACAAAGTCCCGGAGTCTACCCAAACTCACATCCATTGAGTTGGTGATACCATACAACCATCTCATCCTCTGTCGCTCCTCTCTTCTCCTGCCCTCAATCTTTCCTAGCATCAAGGTCTTTTCTAATGAGTCAGCTCTTCCCATCAGGTGGCCAAAGTATTGGAGCTTCAGCTTCAACATCAGTCCTTCCAATGAACACCCAGGACTGATCTCCTTTAAGATGGACTGGATGGATCTCCTTGCAGCCCAAGCTACTCTCAAGTGTCTTCTCCAACACCACAGTTCAAAAGCAAAAATTCTTCAGCACTCAGATTTCTTTATAGTCCAACTCTCACATGACTACTGGAAAAACCATAGCCTTGACTAAATGGACCTTTGTTGACAAAGTAATGTCTCTGCAGTTTAATATGCTGTCTGGGTTGATCATACCTTTTCTTCCAAGGAGTAATTGTCTTTTAATTTCATGACTGCAATCACCATCTGCAGTTATTTTGGAGCCTAAAAAAATAAAGTCAGCCACTGTTTCCCCTGTTTCCCCATCTATTTCCCATGAAGTGATGGGACCAGATGCCATGATCTTCATTTTCTGAATGTGGAGCTTTAAGCCAACTTTTTCACTCTCCTCTTTCACTTTCATCAAGAGGCTCTTTAGTTCTTCTTCACTTTCTGCCATAAGGTTGGTGTCGTCTCTATATCTGAGGTTATTGTTATTTCTCCCGTCAATCTTGATTCCAGCTTGTGCTTCCTCCAGCCCAGCATTTCTCATGATGTACTTAT